>JAGFPH010004733.1:0-11314 GCA_018207615.1 Philaenus spumarius
AATGATTAGTCACGCACATAACTGAAACTTCCGACTAAATTAAAAAAAAAACTACGGCATTGCTAAACAGTTAGCAGCGGTTATCAATCAGACATGTCGGAGAGACTCGTGGCAGGTCAATGATGACTTTCTAGAAAGATCTATCGATAGGCCAAGGTTAACGGTCAAGAATAAATCAGCTGTTCCGACTTTCAGATTAGCTGTCGCATAACAACGACCTCTGCCCAGGTATGCACGCTAAGAAACTGATACCGTACAGAGTCGGTACCCAGTGGAGAAAGGAGTAACTACTTGGAAAGGTCGGTAAGGGTAAATGCAGAAAGGTTGTAAACTGTCGGAAAGACGCTACAGATTAAGAAAAAAAAATATAGGTGGCGGTGAAGTCTAAAAACGTCACAAAAGGTTTACTACATTTTGATTTTACGGGCTATAGAATTTAAATTGTAGTAATATTGTTGTGTACAAATATTCTCATGTATTTACTTTTAATTTTTCTTCTCTACCCTATGCTTCATACAAAAATGTAATAAAAGAAAGGAATGTGTTTATTGCTTTCCCACAGACCATACAAATCTATTTTCATACCGATGCCGAATGGAATGTTAATCAAACAGATTAAATATCTTCATATTATGCAAGCAGGATTTAAATTTACTATGCTCAAATCATGGCGAACTTTCTGACCAAGTTTATCACATAACATCTCAAGGAACTCAGTTGAGCTTTTTTTAATATCTCAAGATTACAACGGTCCACTGCAACCATCATTTGAAACATGAACACCTAAATTCACTTAAATAATTATTTGTATCCTATAGCGTGTATTTAGAAGTTGACAATCTAAAACCATGGGTATTTTAATGAATAAAATAAAATAATTGTAGACCAACTAAATTAAATATTTTTAACATTATAATTTTTATTTATAGAAGCTTTCTTATTAAAAACATATTAAAAATGCTTTTTAATGTTTCTCCCATTAGTTTTATGAAAATAGTTCGTATATTTTGACTAAAACCCTATAGTTTGCGCATTTTAGTCAAAACTGTGTTCGCTATAAAATTTAAATGTAAGTGAACCCATTGGAATCCCATTATTATACTTTGAGAATCCACTAAACATAGTGAAAAACATGTATTTTTTTAAAAATTTTAAAAAGTACGAATTTTTCAAAATTTCAAATTAAAAATTTTAATTTGAATTTGAAAAAAATATTTCTATCTTAACATATTTTGTGATGTATATCATATGAAAGGGCATGAAAAATGCAACAAAATGACACCACTGCCATCTCTCTAAGTCAACTAGGAGAGCTAAAATTGCAGTTTAAAATATAGTCGGCCGAGCTTTTTTTGGCGTTTTTTGATAACTTTACATGGCTCTAAATCCTAAACGGATAAATATTTTTCAATGAAATTTTGTATTTTACTTAGTTTCTACAAAGGCTACAAGTATGCCAAATTTCAACCAAATCTGAGATGGTGAAGAAAATCCTTGTGTTGATTTGACATGGACTCACCCTGTAGGGTATTATCATTTGTTAATTTAGTCTCATTATATGGTGGCTGGACCATTGGGTATTGATCTCTTGGCAAATGTGGGCACCTACTAACTTTACTGTTGATTCACGGGCCTTTCGAAACAGCTTCGGAGTGTTTAACTCATGAGGTTGCACTGGCGGTTAAACTATACTGATTTATAATATTAGTCCCAATCTACATGTTAGTCCTGAATATTAAAAACGTATTATGATTACTAATTATTTAAATCAATACAATTTGCGGGTTGGCTTGCATCGGCCGCTTCTCATAGTGTTCAGTGTCAAGCTCACATGTGCGTCCTTAGCAGTGAATGAGTTAAGCCCTGCACACACCGGAGCGATACTTTATCGCTGGAGCGACGCGATATAATTCCTAGAATTTTATCTGCGATACTTCGGCGATAATATCGCAGCGGAAACAGGTGCTTCCACACCAGAGCGGGAAAAGAGACGCGCGGGAAAGCCAGTACAACTCAGGGGAGCGTAGGGTGCGGTGGTCGTGTGACTCTCTAGACGTAAAAGTGTTGTGTTATAGTTAGTGTTTGTAAACTGTACTGTGTGTTTACTTACCATGACATCGTCTGATGAAGAAGAAGCGTTGCTGTTACTAGCCGTAATAGAAGACGAAAGAGCAAGGAAAATGTGGGTACACGACATAAATAAAGAACGGCTGCAATTTGGCGAGTACCATATGCTCATACCCCAGTTAAGAAAAGATGAAAAAAGATTCTACATATATTTTAGAATGAATCAGGAATGTTTTGACGATTTGCTGAGTTTGATTGCTGACATCATTGAAAAGGAAAGTACCAAAGAGTTGACTTTTGAATTGAAATACAAGGGCAGACGTTCCCGCGGTAGACGGCGTCACTACTTCCTGGAGCTCAAGCTGCTTCCTCATCACTGTACCAAATAACCTTACCAACACTTACCTCGTGGTGGTACTAAACAATAAAATGGCTAAAATTATATGCACACGAAACATAATTACGTAGGCTTGGTTCATTAAATATTATGCAGTACCTATCCTGGAAGAAAGGTTTGGTCCTAGCTAGCAAAGTGCTTCTTGGGACCAGCAAAACTTTTCATACTTACCAGAAGTATTCAGTGTCTTTTCGATGTTCTCCCAGATCTTGTCTTTCTTCCGTATGTTCTTATAATCCTTGTGATTTAAATCATAGAGCACCGGGTATGTATAAACAACTTCAAGTAAGTGTTCGGTGATACACGACATGTTGTTGTTACACGTGCACAGGACAGACAAAACTGAGTAGTTCAATGGTTTGGCCGCGTAGTATCGCTGCGATAAAGCGCTGCGAACAGTGCATGCAGCGTTACTGCGATAATATCGCTACAGTATCGCATTCGTCTCGGTATCGCGTATCGCAGTTCGCTCTGGTGTGTGCGGCTCCATAAGCCACCATGGTATCGCACGGACCACTGGTATCGCAAGAGAATTTCCAAGAAAAAGTATCGCGCCCGCTCTGGTATCGCACGGAGTATCGCTCTGGTGTGTGCAGGGCTTAAAGAGGTTTTTATGCATTTTTTACTAAATGAGTTCTAGTACATTCTTTACCACAACGTATTTCAAAATTCAAATAGACTTCAGTTATCATATACTGTTATCTGCATTGTTATAAAAATGTCTGTTTTTTTTTTTTAAATACAATCCTTTATTCGGGCACAAATTATAGTTTACTTTGATGTTCCGGCCTTTGGCAATTTTTATATTTAGGCTATACACTTTTGTTTTATTTTCCGATTCGTTTATTTCAGATAATTCAATATTAATTATGATATGGATTTGTTTTTTTATGTTGACTATTGCCAGAAACGACTTTGTAAACAAGATGAAAAAAAGATGAAATACTTTTTCGAGACTTCGGATCGTGTTTTTTTAAATACTCATAAATGTGACATTTTTGTCACGCTAGAAAGCTCAACAGCTTTTCAACGCTCCGCAACAAAATTACGAAGATTTTAGCACCATCAGAAGTTTTCTACGACGTCCACAGACAGATAGACACCCGGACACCAAATTTGTTATTGCTTTACCGTGTTCAGAAATCTGGAAAACGTAGAGAAAAGTCATAAAAAAAGGGGGGGAGGGAGGTAAAATTTTTAGAATTTTCGAAAGATATACTTCAGCATTTCAATTCGAGCCGAAGTAAAAGTATATAGACTACATAAAAACTATGTTCTTTTATAAATTATAATAAATTAGTTTAATTATATTCTCGGGACGGGCACTCTGCCGCTGTGAATAATATTGTTTGAATTTGACGCAATAATGAAGTTAAAATTAAGTTAGAAAAATCGTATAAAGTTGGTGTCCTTTTTGAATTTATGAAAAGTTAATTTGAAAGTTTTTAATGTTTACAATTATCCAAAGTCTGTAAGTATTTTACAGAAGGTAGGCCTACCAATTTCTGTAGGATAATATTTACACTGATTTGACCACTTTTTATACGTACAAACACTTTGAAGTAAACGATGAGAAATCGGGACAATGTTACTTCTTTGAAAGTGACGCTCCTTTTTCACCCACGCCAAACGTTAGTTTTCTCTCGGATATTTGTCTTTTAACGGCGTTTTCAGAATGCAAGGACTGTTGCACTATGGTTGATGCTGGTCTCCTATTGGTCCTCGCGTAACTTGTAGGTGGCTACGTCACACAGAGCTGCCTTCATTGATGGTATAACGTCGTAAATTGTCGTAAAATATCTGACTGAATTTACTATGATGGCATATTTTAAACTTGCAGTTTTCTTTTGAATATTGTTTTTGTATTTTAATTATTATACATTATTGAACATTCGTGCGATGACAAAATATCATTTACTTACGTTAATTATGAACTAGTCCCGTTTATTAGAATAACTCTGGTATGAATTTGATATGGGTAGTGTACTGTTTTTGTGTTCCGTTGATATTAATACAATAATTAATTATTGTAATAAGTAGTTATTAATATATCTAATCAAGTTCATAAATAATCTTTTTAATTTTAATTTACATTGGAAAAATTTGGTTATGAATTGAGGTTTATATCTAAATATACATTTTAATTTTAACTCTGTATTAATTTAATTTATATACACTTTTCTGGTTCACGTAGTGCCGACTTAAAATGGCTGTCATTTACGAAATTATTCACTTCAAGTTTTCAATACATGATTATTCGATTTCAATGCTTTGGATTACAATAAAGAATGATTACAGAAATAAATATATATTTAATGTGTTTGTGTGGTGTTATCTAATATGATATAATAGTTAGTAAGTGTTGACTTTGTTTTTTGACTGATTTAGTTCCTAGGCTATGTTGTTGTCAAGTTTGATAATCCACTTTGTTCTATTTCATAATTTATGTACATATTGTTTCTGATCTGTGGGTGGTTCTAGTTTAATTTGTTTTTGTTAAATTGTGTTCTTATAAGTGTAGTTGACAATTTCTAAGTACTTTATTAGGTTTTGCTAAATGTCTGTTCATAATAGGTTAGGCTAGGTTTGTTTACATATCTGCCTTTGACTTACAGTACATAATATCTGTCTTTGACTTACAGACTATTTAATATTTTGTAAGATGGGATTTGGTACATTACAATCAGCTGTTTTATTTATAATGTGTAACAATAATGTAATATGTCGAATTATATTAGATGTTTGAACTATTATATTTCATAAGTTTTAAAGGCCTAACCTAAAATTGTATTAAACTTTTGATCCAAATCAGATGTTTTATTAATAATTAACAATAATTATTATGTTGAATTATAATAGATGTTTGAATTTTATTACAGTTCATTAATTTTTCCTCTATGTTTGTCTTTATTTTGTTGAACCAACCTAAATACGTTGTTGGTTGTGAAAAATAATTAACTAATTCTAATGTGATAATTTGAATGCAATGGCAATGAATGTATTAAAAAACGTTATTTTGGTTAATATAAACAGGCCACACATAGAATTGTAATACTAAGCATTTGATACGAATCAGCTGTTTCATCTGTTATAGGGCTGCTTATGTGAGTAATGAATTTTCGCATTTCTACCCTTTAATTCAAAATTTTGCAAAATCCTTCCTTAGTGCACCTCTGCATTATTGGATGGATATACCTTCCAAATTTCAAGTCTCTAGCTTTAATAGAATCAGCTCTGCGTTTATCGTCAGTCAGGACAATGCATTTTATATTTAGAGATTTTTCTTTTAAACTTAAGGGCGTATCAATTTTTATCAACCTTATTTTTTTTAAATAAACTGTTATATAAATCTTATTTGTAATTGATTACTTCCTTGTAAATGGTTAACTCAGATATTTATGAAACCTCTTTGGTTTACTGAACATGTATGAAAATAAATCAAATCTTCTCTTATGTACAGTCTCAAAGCATCCCGGTACGACTTACAAATTTTAATTCTTCTCGACTGTGACATAGATTATGTTCACTTGGACATGTTTTGTTGCACCATGGATGAGATTCGAAAACCACATGTCGAATCTATCGCTGTTTGGTTATCTAAAAAAATTCTTCTGATGTTGTTCATCGCCAGGAATTTATGTTAATCTACAATCTGTAGCTATCGAGAAATTCAATGTTAACTGATGGGTTCTAAACTGGACAATAGAGTTGGATTCACATTTGTTATGTCAGAAAACAACTGCATCTATGAATTACCCTCCACTTCTTCTGTATATCTAGCAGAACAAAATAAACTATAAACTTTAAGGATCGAAAAGCTACTAACTAACTTAAACAATTTGAATAAAAACAAAATAAAGAAATAGTTTTGGAATGATGAGCAGAAATAAGGCTATCTTTAAGAAGAAAATCGTGACAAAAATGTTTATACAATTAGTATAGATGTTGATAGTTTATAATTGAATGAAAAATCTACTTCTTTAAAATATTAGTTAACATTTTTTTGAAAGCCTTATATTTTTACATACTCTCTTGGAGTCTAAAATTATAAAAACAAGTTTTTACTTCTGTCAATAGAAACGTTATTAGATTTAAAACGTAAGAACTAGTTGTTACAGGAAATAGTAGCCTCTAATGCAAAATAAAAGAGAATATATGGGAGTATGCAAACAAGTTTTAAAACCTTCATGTAACTTAAACGATTCTATTTACTTGAGCAATGTGTTCATTCATATTTTCAGTTTGCATGCAAATTAATTATAAATAGTGAAACTTGAATGGCTTTCAGCTTGTTTCCAAGAAATAGTGTTATCAAGTTTGACTTTTCTCAACAGTTTGTCGTAAAGAGAACGTAGTTTCAAAGTAAGGTGTTTATAATTTATTAGAGTGCACCAACATATATTTGTTTCTGTTTATTTCTGCAAATATGTATTAGTTTGTAGAAATAAACTTGAATTTGAATAAATTTACTTTAATACATGCTTTCACGTTGGTGTAGTCCATCTCGAAATAACTGGAAAATGTGAATAACAATAATAACTGTTTGTGCCATTTGATACTAAGAGACACATGTTTTAGCCAAAAAATATTAACCTTTACTCAAATGATTAATTAAATAAAACCTGTTTCAAAGGACTTTCTTTGATCTTTCATTCGTAGACAATACATAATTATAAACAGTGGCGTAGCCAGAATTGTTTAATTGGGTGGGGGTTGGGGGAGGTTATCGGTATAATAGTATAAAAATGTAAGATTTCATTTTACAAACGAAATTTAATGTAAATTTAACAATGCACTAAATGTTACAGGTAACGATAAATAAGATAAACTGATAAAATAAAACGTATTTATTCAACAACAATGTTTTGGAAGTTACACTTCTTTAGGGGCGTTATGAACAAATAATGAGAGTGATTTAATATGATTTGCGTGAGTGCGTGCCACTATGGTGACACTAAATTCACGTGTATGATTGCGCACAGGACTCGAGGCTGTGATTTTTAAATCCCGTTCGGCTAGGTAGAAATATCATAATTATGTTCTTGTATACACTCAATCAGTGAGAGGTTTCTCAACAAAAACGTGGCGTTTCAATACACATTTGTATGCATTACAATACTGAGTGTTATTCTTTTGTAGTTCAGTAGATTTCATACAAATAAATATACAATATAATTATTTTCAACAAATTACATTGTGCTTAATAATTATTACATACAGTAGTAATTGCCATTGATTCAAGGGCGGATCCGTCTGGACGGGGGTGGCGGTTTTGGGAGGGGGAGGGGATATGTAATACCACCAGGGGAAGGTCCGGGTTTTGTTTTTCATTGTTGTTAAAATCATACTTTGAAGCAAATAAATGTTAAATTCATACTGATATTTATTTACATGTGTACAAACTTATATGTTTCGTAATGGCATCAGTTAGTTAGTCTCATAAAATCATAAACTCCATTCTCCACTGTCATAACTGAGCCTGAGATTATACACGGGTCAGCTACCCGCCTGGTGCTGTTTTCCAAATCAGCATTTTACTTCGTTCAACATTTTCCAACAATTTTGGTTTTACTCTTTTTTTATTTACTTTTAACCCTAGAACTGGCCTTGTTAATTCGCCCGTTTTTTGCGTTTTGCAAGTATTTTTTTTAAATTCGCAAAATTTAATATCTTAAAATTTATATACCAAACCAAAAGTGTCCCATAGACAAAGGACCAAAGAATTTCATATATGCAATTAAAAAATTTGATGTAAAATGTTAAAAGTTTTAGCTCAAGAAGCAAAAAATTTCCAGTAACGGAAAAGGTCCAACTTTAGACCTATATAAAAAAGTAAAACTTTTTCAAAATAAACAAAAGTTTCGTAATTTAGTTCTAAATAGAAGTGTATAAAAATCTACATAATTTCAAAGAAAAATTCTGAAAACCCCAGTTTATATGTTCCTACTACAAGACCGACGCTAGCAAAAGTAAGCCTATTTTGAAACATTATTTTTATACTTTAACCAAAAGTTAAATTTTATAATAACAAATTGTAGAGTATAAATCACAGAAAATTGAGCTGTATACTTAAAAATTCTTATCTTATAAACTTATTTCACTTTGTTTCACTAAATTAGATAAACTAAACAAAAGTTTCACAAACGTATCGTAAACAGTTCCAGATGCTGTGGACAATGGGAAAAAGTAACGGATAACGCTTGCTTTGAAGAAATGTAAATATTTCTCTGAAATACCCGAATAGAATCCAACACTAAATGGGATTTACCTTATACCAAAGGAAAATATAAATTTTTTTTCTTCAAATCAATATAAATATCATTATACAAATATATCGATTTTAATAGATACATCGATTGCAAAATGTGCTTTCTCATTGGTTGAAAACTGTCCAATTGCAAGGGTTTACAGAAAAATTTATATCTATGAAACAATAAGAGTGACGAATGATTAGAGGGCAGAGTTAAA
Source organism: Philaenus spumarius (assembly GCA_018207615.1). Classification (NCBI taxonomy): domain Eukaryota; kingdom Metazoa; phylum Arthropoda; class Insecta; order Hemiptera; family Aphrophoridae; genus Philaenus; species Philaenus spumarius. The sequence continues at coordinate 8,933 of JAGFPH010004733.1, forward strand.
AAGTTCAAATCTTGACAAATCCAAAGGTGTCCTTATATTCTTTTAAAAACAATTCTGTCGAACGATTTTGAGCATTGGAATGGTGACAAGTTTGTTTTTCTCGCGCGGCATTAGCAGTTTTCTCGTACTACAATTTTAATACGATGATTACATAATTATGTAAATGTACGTTTTAGAACAAATATTTAAATACAAAAATTAAAGTTTAAAACATTTCCTTTCCAATGAGTTTGTATAATTTTTAGTGGGTGGAATCTTCAATACATGTTAAGTTGTCTAAGACACCGAATTGTATTAGTGGTACAAATTTTGTTTATAAACTGTTAAGTTATTCTTCTTTAATAGGAACACTGGCGGATCCGGGGGGGGGGCTGTGGGGGCTGCAGCCCCCCCTTTGGGTTATTATATTTTTGTTAAACCGTCCAAGTGGCAGACTGCTCAATTGAGTAGTGTCAGACAACACAACTTGTATCGAATATTTCACCCACTAAATATTATCAAATCTCAATAAAACAAAAACCATTGGAAAGAAAATGGTTTAAATTCCAATTTTTGTATTTACAAATTTCTTCTAAAAAGTATATTTACATATGTAATTATCGTTGTAAAATTGTAGTTGCCTAAATCAATATTGATGCCGCGCTAGAAAGCGTAAGGAAACGACTCAAACTTGTCACTTTTTAAAGGCACATAATCGTTAGACAGACTTGTTTTGATAAGAAGATAAGGACACCACAGGATTTGTCAAGATTTTAACTTTCTACCACGATCTTCTAATCATTCATCACTCTTACAGTTTCTTAGATATAAATTTGTCTGTAAACCCTTGCAATTGGACAGTTTTCAAAACATGAGAAAGCACATTTTGCAATTGATGTATCTATTACAAAACTATAAAATGCAGTATTCGTATAATAATGATTATATCGATTTGAAGTGCAAGTTCTATATTTTCGTTTAATTGACCGAGCGAAGCGAGGTCTCCGTTTTAACTCGACCGTTCGGCATTTCGTCTGTGTGTCTGTTTGTCTCACAATTACGGCCAAACGCCTTGACCGATTTTGATGATTTTTTGCATGAATGTTCCTTTTCCTAGGCCGAGCCATGTATGTATACGGTTTTTTCCATTTTTCATTTTTAACCAATTAAATAAAATAAAAATGGCGGCCGGACCGTTTCTCTCAGTATAAGCTTTGTTCCAAAGTCAGTTTGTGGCTTAACCGTAAGTAGAATCTAAAAACTAACAATATTTTGAGGGTAGCAAATTTGACTTTCAACAAAATTGTATTCTTGATATTTTCCCGTATCTCTAACGGTAAGCTCACAAAATGGCCGTAAACTTCAAATTTGTTAAAAATCGTCCAAGTTTTTGTACTTCAACCATTTTTTATACGTTTATTCTAAACCAATTCAAAAGTGTTCCATAGCTTTTTTTGTAGATAAAGGTTCAAAGAATTCATATATGCCTGTAAAAAAAATGATTGAAGTAAAATTAACAAAGTTACTAGCTCAAGAAACAAGCATGTTCAGTAACGAAAGGAAAACGTTCAAATTTAGGCCTACATAAAAAGTAGTAAAAATTATTGTAATTTTTTTCATAAATGTAAAAACGTTTCGTAATTTAGTTATAAATATAATTGTATTACAATATTTATCAATTTCAGATTTATTATTTTGAAAACACCTACTGCAAGACTGCAAACAAAACTAATTCTGTTTTGAATAGTAATTTAGGAATATATATTTTGCCCAAAAATTACATATACAATAAGAAAGTGTAGAGGATAAGAAAGTGTAGAGAATAAATCAAAGAATTAAACTGTATACTTGTAAATTATCATTGTAAATTTCATAAAAGTATATGTCTTAGCTTTACTTGAATTACAAAATGAGATGAAACAAATGAAACCTCTCGGCGATAAAGGACATACAAAAAATGACCGTTGGACACCGTGGGAAGTGTTTTTACATGGGTTGAGATCACTATCACGACGTTTTAACATCGTTAGTTTTTATTATTTCTAATATTGGAATATGATATATGATATGGAAGTTATGGAACTGTAAATACATTGCTAAGTTTTAGTTATTAAGTATGTAAATATTTAATTATATGTTGTCCCTCTATAACGCGATATTTTTAGCTATCTTACGCATTATTAACCTAAATAAAACACAATGCCTCTAAAAGAAAATCTTTAGCAGTTAAAGCTCAAGAAAAGAAAAAAAAACGAGAATTAGAAATCCAGGAATCGCGGGAATTGCAAAATAATGTTTCATTGGATAAACCTTGTACTTACTTCCTTACTGGCACACTATTTTTTAACCTGAGCTTAAAACCACATTTGTTATTTGCGATATTTTTAGCTATCTTACGCATTA
>JAGFPH010004733.1:21498-43642 GCA_018207615.1 Philaenus spumarius
AATCTTAAGTAAACACTCACTCTGTCTTATCTGAACAGCTGCTAGTTCTATGTCAACCTACGTCACAGCCTCTGACGTTTTCTTTAGTCCGGACTCTTGCTATTTAGAAGTTTCTCGAACAGTAGGACACACAAAGTAGGTCACGTCTGATATCTTCCGCCGAAAGTAAACGTGCTCTCTTGCCGAGTTTAACTCCGTCTTTACATATTTTAGCAATTAGTGTCAATCCAGGTTAGTGAGATTAAGTTTTTTTTTAAATTTGTATTTCTTTTCTATTCAAATCATTAATCTGAGTTATGCATAATAAATCAATCTTTTGTTTAACCTTAAGACCATGTATTTCAAAGTAGCCGTTTGGTTTGATTTGGTGAAAAATCTAATTATTGTGAACTAAATATTTTCTTTCTTAAATGCATTTGAAGTGAAAGTCAAATAAGTTTTGCTTAGTAAAATCTAAAAAGAAATTCTAGGTAAAGAACTGTACTAAAATGTTAAAAACCATTGTTTAAACTGTATCTTTGTTTGTCTGACAATAGCATGATATTTGGTGTATCTTTGTGCATTTAAATATAGAGATTTTACTATAAACTTTAAAGCCTTAAATTTCATTTTAAATCTAAAGTATCCGACTTTGTTTAAACCAAAGCTTTAATTAAAGTAAGTTTCAGACAAGTTTATGCAAAGTTTTACTTGTGTTCTAAAACATGTGACAAAGGCACTAATAAATTTTTGTCTTTTGATGCAGTTTTAAACTGGACCAAGATCGACCCGTAATGACACCTTTTATATACTGCTAGAGCTTCACCTTTTTTTGTTTTTTTTTTAAATAAGACTATCCTTGCCTACTGGCCTGTTTATGTATTTAAAAAAAAAAAAGGAAATAAATGTAATGTGCTATACTAACAGAAACCTTTATAAAGGAATGAACATTTTTTGGATATAGTTGTGGTGCAAACTGGTAAAAAAATAAAAATTAACTTTACGGCACTTAAATGCACTTAAATGTAAATGTAAAGCCTGTCAATGACAATGCCTTTGAGGTTAAATTTCATCTACATTAACTTTTCAATAAAAGGCTAGTGCTAAAACAATTCACCCAGTGTGACATTTTTAACTGGTTTAAACCAACAAATGTTTTTCAAGTGAATTTTAAAACAAGAGAAAGTGTGTTGTTAAAAATAATTATGTTGTTTTTGAAGTTAAAACAAAAGAAAAATGTATATACTATTTTAGAGCATAAGCTAGGCTAGGTATAGATAATTAAATAAAATATATATGGATGGGATATCGCTATAGCACTTTTGGATTTAACAGCCCCAAAGGGGCTAGTCTTCTAAATTGTTTTAAATTGTTTTGTTTATTATTATAGTGACGTCACAAACTTTATTTATTTCTTACCTATTTATTTATTTTTGTTTAATCTTCTAAATTAATTATTTTCAATTGAATACAGATATACATATAAGTTGGCCAACATTGTATACTAAGGTACGGTATACAAAATTTCCATAATTATAAAAAAAAAAGCTATTGTCTGTTAGTTTAAGTTTAACATTGTACCTTTTTATGTAAACTTTGTCCTAAATAACTACCAAGTTACAGAATATGTAGAACTGTTTGTATTTTTTTTTTAATTGAGTTTTTCTTTGTAATTGTAAATCTTAAATTAATTAAAACTTAAACAAAGGGTGGGTTTCTTAGTGTTTTAGGGGAAGGGTTTTTGTAATAATTTGTAACTAAATAAGGGCGTATAAAAAAATTTTTTATTAAGGGCATGTAAATTTTTACTCTTTGTTGACAATTTTGAATTGTCATATATACTTTCTGTTAAATAATTTTGGTTAACTATTAAACAAACTATTTGTTACTAATTTGACTTTTAGTGAGCAACCTTTATTCTTTGTAAATGGATAACTCAGTTTGTCTTGGTGAATATTTTTTGAAAATATAGTAAGGCTTCCTTAATAATTTTGTGGTTTATATTCTGTGCAGTCTTTCACTTGCTCTTTTGGGTCCGGTACGCTCCCAAATAATTTATTTTTCTTTTAGACTGCAACAAACATAGACAAGTTTTGTTGACTGAGTTTACCGCGATGTCTTTGTAAGATAACAGCACAACCATGAGCGAATTTAGTATAACTCAAGTGATATGAGACATCTCGGGGGGATGTATGTAGATAAAATAAACAAATTATAAACGAGTTTGCGACCAAATAAACGGAGAGTATTATCACAGAAAATAACAGTAATAATGATTCTACTAGTAGTTCTGTGAACAGTAGACCTCGCTCATTGAACTAACAAATGTAGTTTTGAGCTTAGGTTAAAAATAGTGTACCAGAAAGGAAGTAAGTAGTGTGACTCACTCACAGTCATAGCAGCCACACTGACGTAGAACAGGAAAGAGCAAGACAGCAGGTAGCGTGCTCTCTCTCTCCCTCTACATAAAATTATAAGGTTTTATGAAAATATCTAAAGAATAAACGTATAAAAACATGGTTAAAATAAACAAAACTTGGACGATTTTTAACAAATTTGAAGTTAGCGGCCATTTTGTGAGCTTACCGTTAGAGATACGGAAAAGTTTCAAGTAAACAAGTTTGTAGAACATCAAATTTGCTACCCCCCAAATGTTATTGGTTTTTCAATTCGACTTACTACAGTTAAGCCACAAACTGGCTTTCTAAAAAAGCTTACACTGAGAGAAACGGTGCGGCAGCCATTTTTATTTTATTTAAATGGTTAAAAATGAAAAATGGAAAAAAAACATATATAGGTCTATACATGACTCGGCCTAAGAATAAGGAATATTCATGCAAAAAAACACGACAATCGGTCAAGGCGTTTGGCTAATTAGGCTCGCTTCGCTCGGTCAATTAGCTGCGTTGTACTGGTACATACAGTGCATATGCCCAGATCATAGAGAAGCATTCCATCCTCTAAAAAAAAGAAGAAAAAGACACTTCTGTTATAATAAAGCGTTGCTTGTCCAGTGCCACGCTTTCTTCAAGAAAACGAAAAAGCACCTGCTTTGTTTATCTAGAGACCAATCAAATTTCAAAAACAAATGGCTTTAATAAACCTGCATAAAACTGCTGTAACCAAGCGGTGAATTGTACTGAGATAGCGATGTTTTTCGACGGGAATACAAAATAACTAAAGAACAACACTTATATAAATAAGAATTTAAGCGTGACGTTTATTGAATTAGTCTTCCTGTAAATTCTGTAAATGACTATAAACTTATATTGAAAATGTTCACAATCCGATAAACAATTTATTACATTTTAGGAGTTGCTGAATGTCTATTGAACACGTATTACCTACGTGCTCTTACGATTATTGGGGACCTGCGTTCTTTAGACGAGAACAAAACACTTTATGAGCTCGTAAACTTTTCAGAAATAAAATCTACATTGTTGTTTTTCTGAAGTGTTACAGCCCGGAAGTACAACTATTTATATAACTAGTTAGTATACAAATATAAACCATAGATTAATAAATAATCAAATAAGGCAGTAAATAAAATAAATATGGTAAAAGATAGACTTTTCATTTAATTTAAAATAACTGTGAAAAAATCAATAGCCTATTTTTCCTTTAACATTTAATTAAAGATTTGTTTACATAAATACTGTAGAAAGCATATAAACTAGCTGAAATCAATACAGACAAAACCTAGTAGCGTACATCTTGTCTAGTAGTGCTTTATTGCGGTGGATTAGTAAGTTATACTTTAAGAGGAAAGTTTAGTTTATGTCTGCGTAATTTAATCGTGTTTATCATATTTAATTTCAGTTTCCCTATATTTAAGGAAGTTGTTTTTGTTTTATTTTCAATTTTCAGTTTGGTGTTAGAGTCGGAAATTCAACACAGTTTTATAATGCTTCATTTCTTCAAAACATTAACTTTCTCCACACAATTTTATAAGATAATAAGTAACAGTAAATTTTGATTTATGATCTGAACACACTTTCTTAATTTCTTCATTACTTAGGGTAAAGGAACAACAACGGGACATTTATCAGAGTGGCGAAACATTAATTATTTCAGTAATCCAACCTAAACCAGTTCTCCATCTTTGAGTTGCGACAAATGTTATTGTTTCCTCTTGCGTTAGTGGACAGTTAACACTTAGGTATATTAATGGTTTTTAAAGATAGTGCTAAGGTTAAAAACTTTTTTTTCTTTGTTGGGGGATGTTGACTGATGTTTGTAAATTATGTAGGCTCTTTTTTATATTAAATAATTTTAACATCTCTCTAATATATAAAAAAATTTTTGTACTTCTTCTTCTCATAATTATAAAGTATTAGGAATAGCTATTATCTAGCGAAACCACTGCCAAGGGAACGGGCTTGGAAAAAATCGCGGGGAAAGAAGACCCTGTTGAATCAGTAAGAAGAAAAATAAATCTCTCTATTATATAAAAGAGTTTTCCTCTCATAATTATAAAGTAATAAGAATAGATTAAATACGTGTACTGCCTAGCGGTGACCATTGCATAACTTTCAGGCGCACCAATTCATGAAGTCGAATTCAAGTCTAAAAAATAAAGTTGAACGGAGCCCCCCCGTAGATCGCCCCCCCGTAGTTAATATTTATTTTAATTAACTGTTAAAAACTAGCTGGAAAATATTTTGGCGTTGCAGGGGATTAAACGCCATCTCATCTCATTGAAGGGAAGAGGTATTAACCCTTTGCACTCTGTTGGAATTTTTGAAGAATGTCCAATCACTCTTGTGGCCTGCAATGCATCCAAGCACAATTTTCCTTACAGCTCTAACTTATTACATGTGTGGCCTGCCCCTGAGCTCTTGTGTCCTGCATTGCTGGACACAGCCATTTTCCTCTAACAGTCTTATGTCCAGCATTACAGGCCACACGTCACTCATTACATTATATTTTTTTACTTTTTTTGTAATGTACCTACACATTTCCGAGACTTGCCATCTAAATTAAAACTACCAAATAAACAAAATTTAACTCTTTTTAATATCCATAATATATTTTTTTGTTGAAGGAAAGCAATTCTTTGTGACAGTTTTTTATGCTACTTACCTGTGATTAAGATTACTTATTTTACTAAAATTTATAGACCTATTTAGTCATATCTTCAACATAAATTAGTGACAAGGAACAGTACTGATTATAAGGTCTGCTATCGGTTTCTTTATTTTTAATTAAATGTGTATTATATTGTAAAATGTAATTATTTTTACCCTTCATTATTTTTTTATGTTATGGCTTAGTCATTCCTTTAAATTTTCAAAATAAAAGGTAAATATAAACAAATATAAACATTTTTTTCTTTTAACGTAACACATTTCTTTATGCTAGTTTAAAAATATTTAACTATCAAATACAATATAACCAAGACACACGAGTAAAATAGACAAAACTGCCTAATTAATGAAACCAAAACCAAATTTTTAATATTGCAGTAACCTTTAATAATTTAGATATTAAAATAGCTCTTTAGACCGAGTTATGCAATGCATGCCAAAAATAAATAAGAGTGGAAATGGCGTCATTGGTGAAATTATATCAGAGCCGTAGAGGAAAACAATAGTGGCCTGCAATGCTGGACAGGAGAGTGCAGAGGACAACATGCATCAAAATAATTCAGAGCTCTTGGGAATCTTCCATGGCCTGCAATGCAGGACAGAAGAGTGCAAAGGGTTAATAGAGTGTATGATAGTTCTGATAATTAATAAGGAAAATAATATATAACCAGAAAAACATACTATTTACTGTACTTTTTACAGGATATTTGTATTTCAACAGTTTCTAACTTTTTTTCATATATCATGTGAGAATTTTACTCAACTAAAAATAGTCAAAGTTTAACTTAAAGTGTAGCACATCATTACACGGAACATCATTCTTTCACTATAATTTTTGCATTTTGTACACAAAACAAGACAACTATTTTCTGATATGGTACACTATGTTATACAAAAGAAAAATATATGTTTGTGTTCCTTTAATAATTATTAGAATTTACCTAAAAAAACACTTGTATGATTTAAATTTTTACTGATGGATTAGGCAATGTCCCCTCCAGTTAAAATGACTGATTTTTGAAAGTAAGCTGATAGGTAAATTACAATTTTAGTCGTTTCTTTATACGCTCAGCAGACGAAAACATAAAGAATCAAACACAATAAACTTTAGATGAATATCTTGAATTAAAAATCTTTTAAAATGTCTAATTGGGAATATGTGTATATTTATTAAGGTTTTCTGACAGTAACCGTATATTATAGCTAACATATTATATTATTACAATGTAAATACTTTACCTGCAAATAAAATATAGCTTTTTTAAATTTCCACTATGTAGATTTAAAATAGATTTATAAAGATGTAACTCCATTATTGAGCAAGACTTACATTTATTTTAGTTAAACATAATACATTTGTTGTTATTAACAGAATTGATAATTTCCTGAACAATCTTAGGAATCGTTTTTTATTTTTAACACAAACCAAGCCGAGTAATATTGACATTTATACATAAATGTTGGTTTATAAATGAAATATTCTAGCGTTACAAATAATATTCCTTTCAGTTCGTTACTAAAAATTAACATTGGTAAAAATCTATATACTATATAAAAGCCAAATCCACTGACCCCCTGATCACGATTTCTCAAAAACTACTTAACTGATTGGGACGAAATTTGGTATGTAGCTTCCTCTAGGGTAATAGGTGCTCACTAAGAAAGGGATTCAAAAAATTCGAAATTTTAGGGGGGTTTGGGGGGTCAAAGTAACTAAATCACGATTTCTCCAATACCACCCAACGGATTGGAATGAAATTTGGTATGTAGCTTCCTCTAGGGCCCTAGGTGCTCGCTAAGAAAGGGTTTAAAAAAATCTAAATTTTAGGGGAGGGGGTTTGGTGGTTCAAAGTTACTTTAAAAACAACACCGAACGGATTGGAATAAAATTTAGTATGTAGCTTCCTCTAGAGCCCTAGGTGCTCGCTAATAAAGGGTTTCAAAAAAATATAAATTTTAGGGGAGGTTTGGGGATTCAAAGTTACTAAAAATCCCCATAAGAAATACATAGTGTAATTTATATTTATTGATATAATATATTTTTTGTTAATATACATTTAACTTTGATTTGTCTATCCGTGCATAGCCGGATCGGGCCAGCTAGTATTTAATAAAATACAAATCTTCAACCCCAGTTAAATTCATCATTCTAAAAACAACTTTTTTCTTAACCTCATGATAATTAAAGTTAAAACTGACCGCCATTAGTATTAGTTCAATCATATAAATTTATATGTTATATATTTATTATATTACGTCAATTCAAATTAACTTAGGGGAGCAGAAGGGAGCAGTGGTCTATCGCGCTCCGCTGGAGTACAGTTGTAACCTTAGTTGCGTAGTTAGCACCCTAGTTATTGGCGTTCGATAAGTTGTTGCGTCTTTTAAAAAGTAAAAATGCCGTAATTTCCTTTGGGTACTTGCCCCATGAAATCTTTATTAATCTTTGACATAAAGTAAGAATTGTACAAAAAAAGTTAAAAAATATTCATTGACCTATATATACTACTGAATGCACATAATGACTCTTAAAACCAACGTAAAATATGCTATCAGGTTCTAAAAACTTAAGCGCCTTTTCAAAAGACTTCAAAGAAAAGTTAGGTTACCATATACAAATTGAATTTATATAAATATACAGTACAAGTCCAGTCCATTAAACTGTTCAAACTGATAATAATATTCAGTCCGGAGTTTGTGGAAACGTTCTTTTAAGAAAGTTGGTTTATTAAAGGAACTGGGTCAGAAGTATTGCTCAAGCTTAGATTGAAATTACTGAAACTGAAGACTTTGCCTTGCAGCTACTGCTTCAAACAATCTGAAACAAAGTAGGATACAGCTACGACTAGAACGCGTTACTCGGAAACGCTAATGAAAAACCTTCCATCCCAGACACGATCCAATCAAGCATAAAAGTAACTGTTAGGCTATTATCATTTAGTCTTGTAGTTACAATAACTATCTATACTATGCCTACTCTAGAAATAAATTCCATGATTGGACGAAGTGGCTAATGTTATGTATCTAATTAAATTTTAGAATTTATAGAACACTTATTATTTACCAAAATGTTTACAACATTATATAGTAGTTATAGCATTAGCTGGTGCACCTCTTCCATGAACAACATTTGACCACTTTAAGTGCTCATCACATACTAACCCCATACTTCCCATTTTTATTAGTTATTTTTTTAACCAGACAAAAATGAAAAATTTTTCACTACAGTCAATAATTGTAAAAAAAAATATTTCTATATTAATATCGAAGGGAAGAAATATATTTTTGTAAATAGAATTTATTAATTATTACTTCGTCTGCAACTAAGCAGCATCTGATAGAAAGAGGAAATTTAAAATACAATCTTCTAGCCAAAGAAATAATAATACAAATTTTCAGTATTAAGTGTCACTGTAAATTTAATACCATAACTATACTGCACGCGCTATAACTTTGCACTTGGGATTTTTGGAGTTTACTGTGAAAATGGTATCGGCAACGTCGCACTGTTGAGACGAGCGGATGAGTCTTATCGCGCTGACTCACAGGTGCACTTCCTGAGAAGGCTCTTTCGAAATTGCAAATTATTATTTTTTTCTTCTGATACTACATTTTTCAATATTTCTTTATCATAACATGTTTGGTCATACTTTGCTGATAATAAATATCTAAAATGTATTAAAATTGGACAATTATAAGTATTGTGTCTAGATGTACAGGGTGATTCAGTAAAGCGTAGCGGGGTATGCAGATTCAGATTCTACATGCAAAAATAAGTCGAAAATGTAGTATAAAATTTTTTCGATTTCGGCTTAGTTTAGCCGTAATTCGCCATTTTGTTTTTTTACAAAAGTTCACTGTGACTCTGGAAATAGATAAGATATAAAGTTCAAATTTAGAATAAGCATTTTATATGTTACAATTAAAAAGTATACCAAACACAAAGAATTTATTTTTATAATTTTTAAAATAGCGGCCGTTACAAATTTTTAACGTGGAATATCTTAAAAACCGTTAACTTTACAAAAAAATTACAAGAGACAAAATATTTTTATTTTTTAACGACAGACAGTAGTTTTTTTTTGTAGTTTCAGTAGGTCAAAGGATAACCGAGTTATCGACAAAAACATAATTTCTTGGTAATTGTCTACAACAAACAAAATTAGCCTAAGATCATATATTTTTTAAATTTAACAAAGTTTTTAGTTAATTTTGTAGCGGGCTATTCAGATTCAGATTTTACATGCAAAAGTAAGTCGAAAATGTTGTATAACATTTTTCGATTTTGGCTTAGTTTAGCCGTAATCCGCCATTTTGTATAAAAAAAGTACTTTGTATTGTACTTTTTACAATAAGATATTTAATGTGAGCAGGTTAAAAACGACATTTTTGAAAGTTTATATTATTTTGAATTTATTATTTTGTTAATAGTATTTATTTTATATTTAAATGTTAATTTTTCCGCAAAACGATCACAATATATTTAGTTTACCCTTTTTCCAATACTATTAGTTGTCTGATTACAAACATTTTTATATATTATTTCTTGTTAGAAAATTATCTTTAAGATGCATAGTCATAATGAACTTTTCATTAAGTTTTGAAGAAAAAGTGTAATTTTACTAGGAGCCTAGTTGTGAGTCATCGTTCAACCGGATACATTTGATAAGTGGGATGGGGTAGCGAGCCGACCCGCAGCGTTGCCAAACTGTGCAAGTCCCAAGTGAAAAGTTATCGCGCGCAGGGTATAGTTAAAAGATGGAAAACATTTTCGAGACTTCGGCTCGTGCGGACAGAACACACGATCTGAAAGAAAATTAAAGTTAAAAATTACTTTTTATTTGTTACATTTAGTTAAAAAATAAGTGGGTGAATTATTGTTTTAGAATTTGCTTTCAAACGATACCTCACATTGAATTTTCAAAATTTGCTACGACTCACGCTAAAAAGTTTAAAAGCTTTTCAACTCTCCGCAATACAATTACGAAGATTTTGTTTACCACCAGAAGTTTTCTACGACGTCTGTGAGTGCTTATACCATGTATACAGGAAAACAGAAAAAAAATACCGCTTGATTTCAATATTTCGGCATTCTAATGTTGCATTAAAAATAAATAGCTGACCCGTGCGAATATTTCGCAAGTTCGGAGTAGGCCTACACTTACCTGATTTAACACGTTGATTTAATTCTGTTAATTAAGATTATTTATTTACATTGGTTTATAAATAACAGTTTCCCTATACGATCTTACAGTGTAAACAATCTAACTAACAGCTGTCATGCTAGTCAAACAGATGGTTAATAGATGGCGCCTTTCATTAGGAACATGCAAAGTATAATATAAAAGTTTTTTTAATCAATTTTTGTTATTAAAACATGAATTTTAAGCTGTTTGTCTATTTTTCCGGTGTAGCGGTTAAGGAAAGCTTTAAAATGATGCCTCATTCATGTTACTTAATGATGTATTAAGGAAGTAGTGGCGTACCGACAAAAAAAATGGCCTTGAGAAATAATATATATGCGATTGGAAAAGAACCTACACTATTTATTTGCCTTTGAATTGTTTATACGAAATATTATTAATTTACTTCCTGAATAAACTTAAATCAACTAGTTTACATGTTTTTAACGCTTGCGCCCTTAAACAATTTTTACTTTTAAAGATGCAATAAATATGTACGTGTCCTCTTTACAACGAAAAAGTTTAAGTAAATTGTTCGTTTTTGTTTGATTGTTTTTACCGGGGAAAACGAATCTTGGTTAGGCCCTTACAATCATTTCTACTTGAAAGAGTGTTTTTATGTCTCGTATTTTTGAAGTACGACTGTTACTAAGTTTTCTATTATGTATGTTAATATTAGAACTGGTTTTGCAATATAGTTAGTACATCAGTAACGTTACTCAAAATACTATTTAAGCGCAAGCATCATGTTGGGCATAGTTCTTCAACGAGGAGTTTAGTTTGTGTTTATTGCATGTATTGAATATAATATTTGCTTGACCTAATGATATAAAACGTAATACTTTACAATTAATTAAATTATTTAGAAAAAATATTTAAAAAGTTTGATAAACTATCGTTTGTGTTTCACGAGTTATATTTGTTTAATAATTTAATGTTTTATACGTCAATTATCTACAGTCTTTTAGAAATGCAAATCATGTTATTTTCATCATTTAAAAGACAAATAAAATATTTGAAAAGTAAAACGTAACTAGAAATATTTGGTGTACAAAGTTCTAAGTAGACACAAATTTAAAATAGTTTTGTGTCATATAAATTGTGAAGCCCTAATGGCAATACATTTTAACACATTGGCTAATTTAAATTTGCTAAAATTAACTAAATTATACGTTTATGGTTACCATACACGTAAATTTGCTAAAAATAAACTAAAATATAGGATTAATGTAGGTTTATTGTGATCATATAAACACTAACGAAAAGCTGTATTATTCTACGTCAAAAGAAGTTTTCACAACAAAAAACAAGCAATATAATAATTTGTTTGTAGTTATAGAAATAATTCTTGATCATATTTTATGATAACTAATGCAATCATAATTTTATTTTATTTTCCATAAGTGGTATGAGAAGATTATTTTGGAATGTCAACTATAATACCTAGTGATTTAACAGAAACAGCTGTACCTACAGTAGCAGGAAATGTCAATATCTTGGGGACTATTGTAAGTCATTTGAAAAAACCGGCGGCTAAAATTACTATTCAAATCAAATATCTACTTTATCACAGGAGTTTATGCAATGCATGTATTACAAAAAATGTTACACTTTATGCAAAACTAGAGGGCTCCTCCCCCCGCGGAAAAGCAAATGCAAACAGATTATTATATACTATGATATTTTCACTTGAATGACGATTGATTCGGACAGAGATTATTTATTTGTATATAGAAGAGAGGCCATTTTAAAGTTATATATGACGATACGGTAAAGCAGTATTTCAAACAAGTCAAATAGGTCTAGTAAAGAATAAAGTTGGTATAATTTTAATGGTGATAGGTGTTTAAATTGTGCTATAATAAGCCTTTTTCGTTGTTTACCTATTCTAAAAACTGTTGGTTGTGAAGAATAATTATCTGATTCTAATTTTGCCTATTTGGTTGCTACGGTAATAAATCTAAATGCTTAAATAAAAAAAGCTTACGATCCAAATTAGATGTTTTAATAATTAAATCAATAATTAATTATTGTAATCCGTACAATAGATGTTTGAATTATATAAAACAGTAAGCCTTTTTCGTTTATTATTTGTTTGTTTTTATTTTGTTAACCTAACCTAAAAGAAGGTTGGTTGTGAGAAATAATTAACTGATCCTAAAATGGTTGCTATTTTAATGAATCTAAATTCACAAACCTGTTTTTGTTCAGAATAAACAACACCTAGAATTGTGTTGCTAAGTTGTTTGGTTCGAATCGGCTATTTTCTATGTTATATGGTTGGAAGTGAATCCTCATATTTATATAATACTAGCTGGCCCGATCCGGCTTTACACGGATAGACAAATCAAAGTTAAATGTTATTAACAAAAAAAAAAAATATATATATATATATCAATTACTCAGTTATTTATTATCCGATTGTAGCAAATAAAGTATGATTTTGTTCGTCTTAAAATTCTACATTTTTTATTACTGGTAACATTTTTTTAATAAAAATTAGGTTTTCGTGAAATTTAACATCAAAGATTTTAAATATCCGTCATCTTGAAACTGTTTAAGATATCGCAACGAAATTGTATACACTTGTTTGAACTACCAAGGTACACGTTCGTGCCAAATTTGAAGTTTTTATCTAAAATATTACCCAAGTTATAAAATAATTTGTAAAAAACACAAACAGACGGACAGACAGAAAACTAGGCATTTCAGACCCATATTTATATGGCGTTTTTGATTGTCTTGACCTAAGGAACAAATAAACAAAAATTTTCCAGGGAGTTTGTAAACATCCTGTATATATATAGATTGAATCCGTAAAATCCATTTTTTTTCTAAATCCTTGTAGTGTATTTATACAGAGAGGTAGAAGGTAACCTGAACATTTTAGGCTCTAGCTAACATCGTTTTGTCTCTAAGTTGATTATGAATGAGTCAGTCAGGGGACCTTTTATTTTATATATTATGTTAATAATATTGGTATTCGTAAAGCAAGGGTATTTCCAATATACGTTTATAGTAACACAGCGAATCAAATTTAAAAAAATAATATACCACCAATTAATTGTGCTTAGGGAAGCCAACAGTGATCTAGGAAGATAAAATAGTGGAATCTTATATGGAAGGTCCCTGGAAATTATAGAAGTATTTTAAATAGATCTGATTAAAAATGTAATACAGACGAAAGCACTGGGAGTAAGTTACACAATCCTTAAGGAATCAGAAAGAATGAGTTATTTAAACATAAGCAACAGACGTGACTGAAATAAATCAAGACAGTACGGGTCGTGAACAGAATTGAATGCTTCTACATGAATAACTCAGGAATCGATTTCCTTTGTTGCTCATTTATATCCTTTGATCTTTAGGCCTATTATATATCATTAGGACTATTTTAATCATGTGATTGATCCATGCTAATTTAAAACTACAATTTATAAAATAGTTAAATATAAAAACTTACTGTACCACAAATGAATATAACATGAAATGTAATTTTTTAGGAAGAAAAACCTGAGCTACAACACACATCTATACCAATATTAAAGAGGTAAAATTTGTTTGTTTGTTTGTAGGGGGAAATCTCTGGAACTACTGAACCGATTGAAAAAATAGTTTTACTAAGCTACACTATCCCTGAGTAACTTATCCCTGAGTCCTTATTCATTAATTAATTTTGATGAAAACATTTTTTATTTCAATATTTGTAAATTTAGTCCTAACAAATTCTTAGGTTAGGTCTAGACTGATGAACTAACACATGTACTTACATTCATTACCATAACAATCAATTGCATAAAATAACAGATAAAACATCTGTTTGATCTAATATTTCCATTAACAGTAGATTTCAAACTTTTAAGCAATTATTTGTATTTATAACTTTTAGGTTAGGTTTTTATTAAAGTGTAGACTTGAGCCTTGTTGGTTATTTAACCTTTATTATGACTTCTGTTTTAAAATATACGAAATAATTTGATTTGAACATTTAACATTATTTACCATCTTAGCTTTGTGGTTATTATTAATCCTACACCTTTATTATAAAGAAAACATAACATGGTTGTGTGTATAGAAGGTTTCAACGGGGTTTGCGTGCAGAGCACGTAGGTGTTTCCCCTAGTATTATATATGAAGATAATTAATAAAACACCCATAAATAATAAAACTGTAATTTAATTCGTTTTCATAAAATATGTAAAACCTTATGTCGCATTTACTATTTTATGTTGTGTGTGTAAAGTATACCTTGTATTTAATCGAGGAGCATCTTACTACGTTAAAAGTAAACCAAATAAATTCAGTTAGAAAGAGTTTAGACTATAAATAAACTATTAGCATAGTTTACAGTGAGACAAGAGATCTAATTTATCTGGAAGAAACCTTATTTAAACATTATTGATGGTTTATTCAGTTTCATTTGGCAGAATAAAACATGGATTAGAAGTAGTTTGTTTTTATTTGAAACTAAATGTATCGATAAAAGGTTTTATTAATATAAAGTTCCACCAGTTAAGAAACTTAAACTAGAAGACAATTATTTTATCCAACTTTTATATGTTTGTGGTTTTATTAAGGAATAGTTTTGTTTTATATTGTATTGTTGTATTACGTCACGTATGCCTTCTTTATTTACAGGATGATAACATTTGAAGGTTGTATATAAGTAATTACTTACCGAAGGGTGTAAATGTATCATATTATATAATTCAAATATTGTTGTATTTTGTAACATAATTTTTATAGAATGTTTATCTAAACAAGTTTCTCAACGAACAAGATAAATTGAAACATTTGTTTAACTGCCATTTAAAGTTGCATGATTCTTTACAACTTTGCAAAGCATCCACTTCATTTAAATAGTAGTTCTTATTTAGTTATGACATTTGTCCTAAACATTTGTTAATTATTTGTCATCATTTATTTAAAGTGGACATCGGACACTATTAATCTGTAAGTTCTTCAATTAGAAGAGACTGTTACTAGGAGAAAATGAATAGTTTGAGACTGGCAGACATTGTTTATTTATGTCACACATTGATCTTGATTTCAACACAATGATATATTGTTTGTTGTTGTTTAATTATTGTTATTTCAATAAAATTAATTTTCATTATTACTATGATTTAGTCACTGGTACTTTGAATACGTACAACAGTGACCAAGAACATAGAAAAAATGGTAGTCTATCTCTGAAAATCGATATATTGCATGTGTATTTTTTTAACGGATCACTAATCGCATCAGCAAAGTTTCTGTCATAGCCGTTTTTGTCAGAGACGGTTTAAAAAGACAAAATTTTGCATAGTGATAATTAGTGATGCCTAAACATAGACCTTAAGTATGAAAAGTAATTGTCGAATGTTCTCTTTGGACGTAAATGAGAGGAAAGAACGCAAATTGTGATTAAGGCCTTTGAGTGATATATCGTTCCAAAGGCAATGAATTGACGAGATGACAGTTATTATATGTGTCATTTTTACGACAGTTCTTTACCATTCGTTTTTTTTGTTTGTAGAAAACGATTTGAAAACACCGCATGTTAAAGTTTTTCTGAAAGAGGTGCTAAAAAAATAAAAATAGAAGCATTTACATCCAAAACTTCAAAACCATATTCCTCTCTAAAATGCTTTATTTACATCTAGAATCATTTTTGAGTTTTAGGAAAAAAATGATATTTATGTTGGAATACTACTCAAAATTAGAGTTGAAAATTTTTAACGCAATTAATAAAAACCATTTGAACTAAATTACAATTAGAAAAATACTTTTAGAGATAGGTAATTCCTTTTTCTTTTAAAGAAAATCTTCACCACAAATATTGTTCATTTATAAGTGTTAGTAAATTATAAAAAATATGGAAGAATGCATAATGCTTACTGTTCAAAGACCCAATTTGTGTTTACTTATTTTAAAATGAATGCTTTTCAAAATTATGAATATTAAAACCAGTAATTTTACGAAATACTTGTTGATTCATTTGGCAAGGAACCTAGAGTAACTTCTATTAAACTCTTAGTAGACTTTTTTTAAATAAATATACAAGATACAAATAAGCTTTTATTCTGTATCGGGACAACAACTGCAGATAGCCAGATAACATTGATTCAATAAAAAGTCTAAAAATGTCTGTTTGACTTTTAAATAACCAAATCGTTTAATGAATAAACTTGTGTTGCTGTACACATTTAATATTTTGCTTTTACATGATGTTTTAGTTAGTATTGTCCTTTTTAAGAGTACATACTTTAAATGGAGATGTACTGAAAACTAGCAGTACGTTTTCCAGAAGAATAATATAATAAATTTCATGAAAAAAACCTAAACTTATTTTTAAAGTATAAAAAGTTAAACGCAAATAATATAAAATATTTGAATCAAATTACAATAAATAAATAGATTTGGGAAAAAATGAATACGTAAACCCTTATTTTAAAAAAAATCGTGATACCAAATAAGTAAAAAGACTAAAGTAAAAGCATTTTACATCAAATCTAAATAATAATTTAAATAAAAATCGACAGAATTAAAATTTTCAGTCTAGTTACTAGCTCTAATGTAATGATTATTTTTAAATCCCTGATTATTTAACCCTTTGTCGCCTGACGGGACTTTTAAGTACCACCCAATTTAACTGCCTTTATAAAAGGTAACAGTGGCTTTATTTACAAGTTGAGTCATGGAGGTACTTTAGAGTACCATTGCAGGTCTGAAAACATCAGGTCTCCACCTAGTTTCAACAAATGCCACCAGAAAGCAGGACTTGCTTGGCTAGTGCTTGCTTTCAATTGACGATTTACATGGTGTGATTTCCCCAATTTTTTAAAACATGTTCTAGTCTTTCAATTGTCAGTATTTTGTATTAAAAGTTTAGCATATTGCTTTAAATTAATTACTTAACTTAATAAGAACTGATCTAAGTTATTATTATAAACCTCTCACACATACAAATTAGACAGATTAAAACTTAAGGGTACCAAGCAAACTTCCAATAACCGCTTCTAGATGGTGCTGACAAACTATCTTTTACTTTACACGGAATATTTATACCGACAGTAAAGTAACTGAAGTTTTGTTAATTTGTCATTTTTATTTCATGAAGCCGTAGTCTAGTGGTAACGAAGCGTCTTTCTGATCACAAGATGCCGAGTTCGAATCTAGGCTAGGGAGACCAGATATCTAATCATATCTGTGGTTTGAGGGTAGGAGGGCGGAAGTAAAGCAAACGGTGCTCTCTCCAAGCTGACGGGATATGACTAGATATCTGGTCTCCGGGTGGGGCTGTTTTGCATAATTTTACTAAGGTATTTATATATGTATATATATATATATATATATATAATTACTGAAAAAAAACCATAAAAAAATAAAAAATTATTTTTTACCTTAGTTAACCTTAGTTAGTCACAAAAATAAAGAAATATATAGTTTTTTCAAATTTTATCACTTCTTGGTCCTCAAAGGGTTAACATTTAATTTTACGCTTTATTCAAGTCTAAAATTAAATAGAAGATCGTACATCTAACAAGCGTAAGATTTGATTTAAAGAGTACAAATTTGCAATAAACGGAAATACAAGAATGTAGTTTACATAAAAGACGATACAGTTTATAAACAAGTTGGTGATGTATACCTTTGAATGCGACTCTAAATATTCTGTTTTCATGCAAAATATTTTCCATTTATATTTCATATTTGCATGCAGTTCCAGAGCGCAACGGTAAAGGACTTGACCTACTTATCAGATCACTTCAAAGAAATAGAGTTTGATTTTGCACAAAAGTTTGAGCAACGAGAAGGGTGTATAGATTATTAGACGTGCATACTGTAAGGTGATTAAAAACTGCCAGTACAGCATCTCTATTTGTTTATTTCCATACATTATAATTTGATTGTAGAAATCAACGTAGAATTGTAATCAACAAGAATTGATTTTAAAATAGACATTCAAGGTCTGTATCGGCTATAGATAGTCCATACACAGAAGAAGTAAAATAAGTAAATAACAATAGTTTGAACCACTTGTGTTATGCTCCACTTACACAATTACTTGAGTAAAACTCAGTAGCAAAGGAATTTGTTCTTTCATTCAGTAGACAATTTTAAATACAAACAAATTTGGATTGGTAAAAACCAGTTTTAAAAAGTGATTAAATTTTGTTGTAACGCCAAGTATTTTAAATTATAAATCACATGATCAGTGGTAAATCTTTTAGTTTCCTTCTTTTGAGCCTTGACGAGCTATTAGCTCATGTAAAAAACAAAATGTGCAGAATAACATCCTACATTTATTTGTTTAGATAGTGCCCTAAACAGGTTTCATTATAGTACGAAAAATCTTAAAGTGTTTTTGTATTTCCGGTCAAAAAAACGTGCTTGTTGGACTTTTTTTGGCTACTGAACTCGTACGAGTTACTTAGACAATCAAGTACCAAATTTGGTTGTTAAATCGGATTTAAAATGTGGCTATTGTATACATATACAGGGTGTTCATTTGAAAACTTCAAACTCGTAATAAAAGACTTATAGCCCAGTATCAAAATGCTGTAAACTGAAGTGTATAGTAATCCTACTAATTGGAGGGGGAGGGGGGATTTTGAAATGGGTGGAAAAAATACAACATCATTGCATTCAGTAAGAAATGGTTTTGTGTTATTAGCAGTTAGTAATAGTTGTGTAAGAAATAACATTATTGGCTGCTGATACCAAACGGCTTGGCCGATTTAAATTTTTTTCACCAAAATACAGCATTTTTTATAAGCTTCAATTTGAGGTGTCACAAGGTATGCCTTTCAAAATTTTGACTTTGAGTAAGAGGGGCATGGGGCACCCCCATTTTGAAAATATTTTTTTTGTGTTCCCCCAATTAGTACTATACACCCCGTTTACAGAATTTTGATACTTTGGTTATAAGTCTTTTAATACGAGTTTGAAGTTTTCAAATAAACACCCTGTATATGAAAAACTTGAACGACCTTCCAAACGTGTTTTGGGAACCATGATCGGTTCCCTACCTTAGGTATCATAATAAGGGTCACTCCACAGCTCATCTTTCACTTTCATATGGAAATGCGCAGATATGCTCCCTTGGAAATATGGTTGATGCTAAATACAGTTTTACAATACACTTATTTAATTTACAACTAACGTTTTATACTTTTTTAATTGACTCAGCTTTCCACTACGATTATATTATAACTAGTGAAACTTTCTGGAAATTTTCATAGATTTATATGATGGTAGTTCTAAGCGTTATCAGATTAAATTACCAATCCATAACATTACTTTTCATCTTTAAGAATGCTACTAAATAATTCCTTAAAAAACAAAACTTGCATTCCTGGTAACTACAACTATTATAATCCGAAACGATTACTAATATAATTGCATTAACCTAGATCAATACTAGTTTTATCAATAGTAAAAATATAATTTTGAGAGAAAAAGGGTTATAAAAAATACTTATCAGTCTAAAGAAGTACTAGTATTATAAATATAATCGAGCTTTACTTGTAATAAACATTACTTCCAAAAATAAAAACACAGAACACAATCCTCACAAAAATACGATTAATTGTCAAATTCGTTTAAATGATATAGTCTTCATCTTCATTAACATTTGAGCTACAACTAAAATTTAACTAACTTTATTGTTGAAACGAATTTGACAATTAAAGGTATTTTTGTAAATTATGTTTTTATTTTTAGAAATACTTTCATTATAATAATCTTACTTTTATTATTTTATTATAATTTAATAAAATCTTGCCCAATGTGTACTAATTGTTAAATTATAAAAAGAGTTTTAAATTTTGTTATTGTAAATGCTTGAAAAAATAAAAAGACGTATTTGTCAGCGTTTCATATTATTAGAAACGTAAATATATGATACATTTTAAATTTATTATTTTATAAATAAAGTCCATGCACTAAGTTCTCCTACGAACTATGTAAATGATAAAAACAAATGTTTTCGAAAATATTCACAATTCGATGAACAATTTATTACACTTTACGTGCTGCTGAAAGTCTATTGGATCACGTAGTATCTACGTGCTCTGATGCTTATTGGAGACTTCACGCTCTTTGAGGGGCTTAGTGTGCTCTTTAGAAAAGCGCAATTCTTTTTAAGAAATTATAATATTCTGTACAGAAATAGTTATGGTTATAAATACCCTTGTATGTCTCAACATTAATCCTACGGAACCATCTGATTTAATAAAGGAAATTAATATAATTAAATACATAGCCCAATCCAATGGCTATGATTCATCCATTCTTGACAAATGCATTCAAAAGCAGATTAAGAAAACAAATAAAACCTACTAAAACCTGATATAAAAAATAAATATATCACAATGCGGTTCTCTCCATTGCTTGATACACAAACCCGCGATACCTTTAAGAAACAAGGATACAACATATCTTATGGGACACACAACAGTATAGGTGAATTGATAAATCAGAAGGAACCAAATCATGATAAATATAATAATAGCATAAAAATAAAATTGTACCGAATGGTCACAATATTACTTAGTACAATCTGGAAGAACATTTACCAACAAAATAAGAACACCTACCGAAAAGGAACACCAACACAATTAAATCTATATTTGCCGAACACCTGATCAGTAGCAACCATTCATACAAAAATATGGAAATACTGCGTCCAACACAAAAGGGCAGAATTATGGCTGTATAGAGGAGTTTGAAATTTAAAAACACACCAAAAAGAGCAGAAATAATTTATTAAATGACAAACTAAAATTTAACTCAAATGATATAATAAATATGATTTATTTAATCAGCCATCTCAAGCTCAAACAATATATTATAGATACTAGTACATAAACAAATCTAGATAAGACATTAGATTGCAATCCAGTCAAGTAGTAGAACCAGTTTGCACTACATGTGGCACTGAAAGACAATTTGTATTATCTAAGACGTGTACAAATGTACAAAATAATAACATTAAAAAAAATGTATGTCAAATATGTGTTATTAGTGTATAGTGTTTTGTGATAAATGTCAGCCTAAAGACGCCGTCAGTGATACGGTGAAACATGTCGCATTTATAAAAAACAAAGATTGATGAGACTTAAAAGGTATGTATAACCATTTATTTAAATAACTGTAGTCTAAATCATTAAATTAGCAAATGACTAATTAATGTAACTAATGGCATGCTATAAATCAATAAATTATCAAACTATGGACTACAAATTAACCAAACTATAAATCATTTTAAACTGTAAGTCATTAAATGAGCAACTTTCTGTAGACTATAGATCAATAAATGATCAAACTATAGACTATAAATCAATAAAGCAACAACTACCTGCAGACTATAAATCATTAAATGAACAAATAATTACAATAGAAAATACAAAAATAAACAAACATACACTATAAATCAATAAAACAATAACTAATATTTTAATCTGTGCATCATTAAATGAACAAATAACTCCAGACTATAAATCAATAAAACAATAAATAATATGTTAATCTGTAAATCATTAAATGAACAACTAACTCCAGAATATAAAGCAATAAAACAATAATTAATATTTTAATCTATACATCATTAAATGAAGAACTAACTCCAGGCTATAAATCAATAAAACAATAACCAATATTTTAATATATACTTCATTAAATGAACAAACTAACTCCAGACTATAAATCAATAACTAATATTTTAATCTATACATCATTAAATGAGCAACTAACTCCAGACTATAAATCAATAAATAAACAAACTATAGACTATAAATAAACAAACTATAGACTATAAATCAATAAATAAACAAACTATAGACTATAAATAAACAAACTCCAGACTATAAATCAATAAATAAACAAACTATAGACTATAAATCAATAAAT
>JAGFPH010004733.1:43652-60862 GCA_018207615.1 Philaenus spumarius
ATAATGCAGTATGACAACTAACTGATAGATTAAATGGAGAAAGTATTGCAGTGAAGAAGTGGAGAACTGACAGAAAGGCAGATAAATATAAAAACAGTGATAATACTTCAACTGAAGTTGTTGAAACACAGAATAGTTGTACAACAAGTATTTCGTTGAATATTTATGCAGTTCAAGTACTTACTATATCGCCACCTAACCATGGTAATTTCTTAGAGAAGTGAGTTCAGCGAAGCAATAATTAACCCAAGCCTCAGTTCCCAGTAGGACAAAGTTAACCCCTTGTTTAATTGGTTCAGACCAACCAACCCATTATTATTTAATCATTTAGTAATCTGTCACTAAATGTGCTCTGTGTTCCCAAGGAAATTGTCTTGTCTGAAATGTTGTGATTATTATTGCCAATCATAGTAATTTTGTAAAATATAAAAACTGTAACTGTGTGGAAGGAGGAAACAATTGTCATAGGCAAGTTTTTAATTAAGTTGCACAATTTCATCTACTTTCATAATGTACTTATGATAACTGTATTTCACATATGACTGTTGCAAATTATTCACAAATATTATTAAGTTTATAAGATAGATAATAGTCCAGTCAAATGGTGTTTTTTTTCCAGGAAAAATATGTAGTAAATAGTGATAATATAGGCATCTACTGAGTTTTGGGTGAAGGACTCTTGACTCGGCGGTTTCGCGTAATATGACATAAGCTTCCAACGCGCTGTAGCGACTATATGATTTGACCAAAAGAAGTGATTAAGGTGTGAAATTTAATGTAGTTTCAGCAGAATGCAAGTGTTTTTTTTTGTAATTGCAAACATAGTTTTTGAGTTACAAGCGAAAAACTAACAAAAAACTGGGTTTTCCATAAATTAGGAAATTTTGGCCCCTTTTCAGCGCGCTCTGGTGGCCAAACAGTTCAACCAAAAAATACATTTGAGAGGTGCTTTTTGTAGGAAATTTAATATACTTTAATTTTGTATTGAATTGTATAGATTTCAATAGTCTTATGACATTTTGGCAAAAAACTTAAAAAAGTCGACAATTTTTAGGTTTTTTTGCGATTTTAGTTGTGAAGCCATATCCGTGGGAAGTAGCAAAGTTAAATCCGAATTCAGCTCCCCCAAAAATTATAGAAAAAGTTATAAAAAAACTTCTATATTTTTTCCTGAAATAGGCACCCTCGAAGACGATTTGACTGGATTATAATGTAATAAGTTCCACGTAATACTATTTCAACATGTCGTCTTATTTATTTTTAACAACATATTTTAGCGTTTTATCATACAAGTTATTAAACGTTCCAAGGTTCTGTATTCGTTTATCGAACAGCTTAAAACTGCTCGTTGACATACTTGTAAATTAAACCAATTAAAGAGGTAGCAGACAATTGACAGATTTGTTCACTTTTGTAATCCTTAGTTAAGTTTAGATAGCGTGTTGTAGAGAATGTTATGTTCTATTTAATGTTTGTCGAATGATTGGCTTAAAGTACTTTACAACAAATTATTAAGTCCTAAACTAGTGTTCAAGAAACACAAATGATTCTTAAAATGTAAGTTTCATAAAATAATAACACTCCTTCCCTCTTTAAAGAATGTGTTTCTTCTATTGGTTTTGTAAACGGTATGTTTTGCAGACGATGAACGAGAGTCTACTATTTTAATAGTAATTACAAAATAAATTCAGATAAAAGGATTTAATATTATAAATGAACTAGTGGAATAGTCACCGTCGAAACCAGAGATTTAATTTATCCGGAAGAAGATTTAATAAATCTTAGATTGGATTTAATCTTCTACTACTTACCCAACTTGACCTATTTGAATCGTATTGACGGCTTTGGTTCCATGCGACAGATACAAGATTGATTAAATGTAACTTGGTTGTTACAGAAACTAAGGTTAACAGTAATAATTGTATTAATCCAAAGTTCGAATAGTTACAACAAATTACACTAAACTGTAAGCATGATATTTTGTCACTATTTTTATAAAAAAAACATTTGGGTTTTACGGTTGCTTACAAAAGTATGAAATTTACTTTTGGTTTTTACGGTTGCTTACAAAAGTATGAAATTTACTTTTGGTTTTACAATATAGTGTAACTTTATTTCAGGTGTATAAGTTCTTTTACATATATGAATTCTAGATTCATTAGTGTTGTTTATTGTGTTTTTTTCTAAAGAAATAGCAAATACATAATAAACTAGTAAATCCCCGTGAAAAATCACAGGCGGATTAATTAGATACACATCAGAAATACATCATTTATACAAAAAAACAACACACTTTATCTAGACCTACCTAACTATGCAGACGGGGATTTTTAACTCGGTAAATGTGTACAATTATAAGGACTATAAAACTGTAGGAATATCTGTTAAGATTTTGTGTTTA
Source organism: Philaenus spumarius (assembly GCA_018207615.1). NCBI lineage: Eukaryota > Metazoa > Arthropoda > Insecta > Hemiptera > Aphrophoridae > Philaenus > Philaenus spumarius. The sequence goes on from JAGFPH010004733.1 coordinate 46,054, forward strand.
TGTATATTATATATATACTAGCTGACCCGGCAAACGTTGTTTTGCCATATAAATAATTTTCAAGTAATTTCTAGTGTAGACAAAAAATAGCTTAATTATTGTAAGTGTGTAAGAATGTGGTATATGCGTGAAATAGGCATGGAGCGCTGTGAACGATGAGGGAATATATAAATAACAAAAGGCAAACATTATTTTTAAGTTATTATAATTTATTCTCCCCCCCCCCCTTAGGGGTTGGTGATAAAAGAGTAAAATTTTAGGGTTGTATGTATTTTTTAATGCGACATAATAAAAAAATAAAGATATTAAAAAAATGTCTAAAAATCAAAGAAAAATGTTAAGGGTGGACAACCCTTATCACTAAGGGGTATGAAAAATAGATGTTAGCCGATTCTCAGACCTACTCAATATACTCACAAAATTTCATGAGAATCGGTCAAGCCGTTTCGGAGGAGTACGGGAACGAACATTGTGACACGAGAATTTTATATATAAGATTTAAAGAAAGGTACAAATATTATCTTTTACTAGCCTTTTATTTCATATTGATAGATCAAAGGATTTAGAAGTTATTAATATTATAGGCTATATTATTGATTGAAGTTGTAAACATAACCCCAAAGTATAGTCTACGCTGGGTTTTGTTTGAGTATTACAGATGAAGGGTGAATTCAGCTGTTATATTTATTAAGTTATATTTATTTTTTCTTTAACTGTTACGCCACGTATGATATGATTCGCTTTTATAGGAGTTGATCTTAAAACTACTTATTATATTTTATAACACCGTTGTATAAATGAAGTAGAAGAAATGAGATAAATGTTCCGGTGTATAAAAGAAGAAGAAATGAGATAAATGTAGACCTACACTTACTTGTCCAAGTACTTCATTCTGTGCAACTGTACAAAGCTTTAACTTTTATCACAAAAAGGAAAACGTAGTTGTGACATTTGTACTGAATGTTAGAAATGTTCATAAAAGGATACATTTTTAGCATCATTTATAAATACTGTCAGTCTGGCGTCGTACACTATTAATCTGTGATTTGTTCAGTAGTGGCTTTATATTATGAAGAAGTTGTATTTGTTGGTAATAGTACACAAAATTGTAGGTGTAAGATTAAATTTAAAAAACAGCTGAAAATTTTATAAAATGATAACAAAATCTAGCAAACTATAACATTGTGAAAAGGTTTCCTTAATATGAAATCCCAAACAATTTCTGTGTTGTACGTTTTTGTAATTAATCAAAAATAGCTTGTATAAATAACTTCGTAATAGCCTGGTAGTCGAAAGGTTAGCGTACCTGCTTCCAAAGCTCAAGATCCAAAGTTTGAATGGAGGTAAAGTTTTGAAGTAAATGGTTTATTTCTGGTAATTATTTCTAGTTGGTCCTTTTCGCCTTAAAATAAAACATACACAGTAAACAACTTCGTAGGTATACAATATGCGATAGTACAAACAGTACAGACAAGTTTTATAGTTTTAAAAGTTTTATTATAAGACAAATATACAATCAGTGGCGTAAATAACATCCCCGCAACAAAAAGAATTCAATAAATAAAAAGTAGTATACACATTATAATCAAAATAAATTTTACAATGAACAATATTTCATTAAGATATCTTAGATAATAACTTTGAAACCGTAAATTATTGTGGTTGCGCAATCTGTTTACTAGCAGTTAACAATAATGCCTGCTAAAGTTTAGTAATTAATAAGCGGACTATTTGCTCCCCCATCAAACAAATGTATTTCATTGATATAAATGTACTACCTGACCCGTACGGCGTTGCCCGTGGTGGTTGGTATTTTCAGTCTTTTTAAAGTAATTGTATTCTTTTTAAGTGTTCAGTCAGTGAGTGGTATTTTGCTTATATATATATATATAGATCTTAAATAATAAAAGCACTATTGTCATAATAATAAAAGATCTGAAATTATGATTTTAGTAACTTTGAACCCCTCAAACCCATCCTAAAATTTCGAATTTTTTGAAACCCTTTCTTAGTGAGGGCCTATGGCCCTAGAGGAAGCTACATACCAAATTTCATTCCAATCTGTTCGGTAATTTTGGATAAATCATGATTTAGTAATTTTTACCCCCCAAACCCCCCCTAAAATTTCCAATTTCTTAAAACCATTTTTTTAGTGAACACTTGTGGCCCTAGAGGAAGCTACAAACCAAATTTCATTTCAATCCGTTCGGTAGTTTTTGAGAAATCGTGATGATTTAGTCAGTGAGTGAGTGAGTGAGTGAGTGAGTGAGTGAGTGAGTGGTATTTCGCTTATATATATAGAGATAACCACCAGATGTTAGGCTAGGCGCATATTGGGACGCGTTTGACGCTTGTCACGTGACGTGACACAGCTCGACTTTTTGTAACATACAACATGAATGGATTAGCGCATATTGGTAATGCGACGCTACGCAGCGCTACTTGCATGGCACGACGGTCATAACTCACGAGTTCAGTAGCCTACTCTATTGTCGCTTAAAGGTTATGGTGTCCAGTTGTGCATTTTCCATTATCATATTTTTCAGATGTTGGCCCAGAAAAAGCTGATACAGGCCTAATCAGTTTAAACAATGTTGAAAATAAAATTGAACTTTTTTGAATAATAAAGCAACATTTTTAATAAACATAAAAAAAGTAATTTTTAATAAATATCCTGTATATGTCCACTGAATTGTGTAATCAATATTTTTTGTTAATGAATTAAAACTGTGTTTTATATGTTTTCTGCATTTTAATATGAAATAACGTTTAATAAAATAATTGGCGTTTGACATTAACTCCGTAAAGAATAAAAAAAATATGTCTTTATAAAGTTATAAATTAACAAGTGAAAATGTTTAAAGTATGTACATAGAAAGAACATAATATGTATCATCCTGTGCACTTCTGTGAGTTTCGGTTCATCCGGAAGTAGTTAGTAAAAACAGCAAGTAATTTTGGTAATTCTGAAGTCATTTTAAATTAGGTTAGATCTAATAAACGTATTTTTATCATTCATTTAATGTTCATTTTAAACATTAAAAAATAAAATGAAGTAAAATACGCGTATCTACTGGGCGAGAGTTGGAAGCAACTGTGTTGGAATATGCGTACCCCAACGCGACGCGTGTGGCGCGATCATGTCATGTCACTCGCGTCAAACGCGTCCCAATATGCGCATAGCCAATGATGTGTGCGTAGTGTCTACCAACGTCATCAACGTGAGAGACACAGACAAAGTATAATCACCCCCTTCAAAGTATAAGCCTGCCCTGGTGCTGTCGACCTTACACGTTAACCGACAAGTATTTTCACATGAAGAAAAGAAGATGTTTTAAATAAATGTAATTATAACAACTTGCAAGATTTTTGTAAATAACAAACCTTGATGTTTAAAGCTGCAGTCTTTCTTTTCCTTTTAAAGATGATAAATTAGTTTAAACTTAAAGCTTGCATGTTATTTTGAGTATGATACTTCATAGCATTGACCTATTTAATTACAATGCTACCAACAGATAGTTTGGTTATGTAAAGAATGTCCTATACTTAAATTAATTTACTTTCATTTCAATTTAGAGTAAAAATATGTCTGATTAGTTACATATAAGACCGTGGGGGTGGGATTGCTTACAGGTAGAGAGGGGTCACATAGAGGCGACAAGTTGCGACTTCTTTTTTTTTTTTGAGGAGGGCCGTTCTTGTACCTGCGGGGGCGCCAATCAATGTAGTTACGCCACTGTATATAATGTAAAAGGAAACTGAAAACTTCAGTTTTTACAACAGACATGTTCTATGTGACCTTCATTAAGTATTAGGCAACTCTTGTAACGTTGTTGAAGATCTTCACTTATGGGTGTTAAGGGGTTGTTGCAAGATTCTAAACATAATGTAGGTATTTCTTTCCGTAGTCGGTGGCTAATTTCTGAAAATAAGGTAAAAGTTCAGGCAAGTGGAATACTTATGGAAAGTTTGTTCCCCGGGAAATTTGACGGTGGCCAACCTTTCTTTAATCTAAAGCAATAGCTGCTCCAGATGTGTTACTGGTTGCGCCATCTTGCTGAAACCACTGGAAACTAAAAGTCAGGATGGATAGAAACTAAAAGCCCTCCTACCCTCAAACCACAGATATGATTAGATATCTCGTCTCCCTAGCCTAGATTCGAACCCAACAACCTCTGATCAGGAAGACGCAACGTTATCCACTAGGCTAAGGCTTGATTAATGACAACTGACAAATTAACAAAACTCCAGTACTTTACTATCGATATAAATATTACGTGTATAGTAAAAGTAAATTAAAAGATAATTTATCAGCACCATCTAGGAGTGGTTATAGGAAGTTTGCTTGATTGCTCTTAAGTTTGAATCTGTATAATTTGTATTCGTGAGAGGTTTATAATAATAACTTAGATCAATTCTTATTAAGTTAGGTAATTAATTTAAAACAATATGCTGCCCTTTTAATACAAAATACTGACAAATGAAAGACTAGAACATGTTTTAAAAAATTAGGGAAATCACACCATATGAATTGCCATTTGGAACCAAGCAAGTCCTGCTTTCTGGTGGCATTTGTTGAAACTAAGTGTAGACCTGATGTTTTACAGACCTGCAATATTACTCTAAAGTACCTCCAGGCCTCAACTTGTAAAAGCCACTGTTATCTTTTATACAGTTGAATTGGGTGGTACTTAAAAGTACCGACAGTCCTCAAAGGGTTAAAGAAATACAGGCTCAGTATCACTCTACCTGATACAGCGCACCAAACGGTTAAGCGCTCTCTATGTTGCTGCTTCTCTACGACACAGTCGTGAATTTGAAATCCAAGAAAACGTGTTATTTTATTGTTGGTGAAACCGTTTAGGTGCACATGAGTTTCAAACACAGACCATACATTTTTGGAGGAACCCACGGTTTTCGTAGTTCATTGCTAACATTGTGGCGCAATAAACCAATCAGTCTTTTTTTGTATCTTACTTTTAAAAGTTGACCAGTATGAATTATACAGACCACCAGTGCGCAAATGTGGTTCCGTCGCTATAGTTCATTAGCTACAGTCTTCGTTTTAATTTAACCCCCCCCATTTTGACCCTAGAGAATTCAGTAAAAATATTTTCAAATCTCAAAAATGCTCAAAATGTGCTTTTTTTTGGGGGGGGGGGGATTTTTGGAAAATTTTCAAATGTAAAGGTAGGTCGAGTGATACCTCATTTTAAAGGTTGTTTTTGAAAGACCTTTTCAATGATGCGCTTCATGACTAACGTTACTATTTGGAGTTTTTGAGTTTTAATCTATCATTTTTTCCAAAATTGAATGTATTTTTAAAATTTTTGAATATTGGGAACATTTTTAAGCACATATTTATAAAGGGTATGTTCTCGTGAATCTAGGATAAAAATTTGATTTATGTAGGCTATGTAATATGGTAACAATAAAACTAATCGTAAAACACTACTTTTTTGACGTTTTGGAACACCCTGTACATACGCAGTAAGATAAGTTAAAACGCTTTTTCCCAAAATGAGCAGTGAACAGAGACCTTTAAACTGAGGTATTACTCGACCTACCTCTACGTTTGAAAATTTTCCAAAAACGACACCCACCCCTCCCAAAAAAAGCACTTTTCGGGCATTTTTGAGATTTGAAAATATTTTTACTGAATTCTCTAGGGTCGAAATAGGGGGGGTTTAGGTTAAAACGAAAGCTGTAGCTCATTTGGTTCCGTCGTTATACATTGGGCACGAGTGGCCTGATTCACTCTGTATAAGGAAATCCACCAAGCTTTTTAATGATTATTCTCAAAGACGTTAAAATTACTGATGTTGATTTTCAAAGATGTTCTGTGAAGGCTTAATTTCGGAAACTGCAGCACTAACAGAACAAGTCTTAAGTAGTCAAACACGTTACGGCATTACTTGGCAGCTGTTTGTGAAATCGTTCTTGTAACTCTACAGCAGTTCACATCAGATGAGCGAATGAGTACTTTGCCATATAAACTTTCTCTGGAGCGGTAAGAACCTTTATAATGTTAACCTACCTTATATAAGAAATTAATAATAATCAACGTGGCCTGGCAACAATAAATAATGAAATAAGCAGTTTTAAAACCCTTTTCTTGGCACTGTGTCTTTTTGGATACATCTAATGCTAAAATATGTAATTTATATTTGTGTTCAGTTTCTTATATTTTTTTTATTCAGTGCCTATCTTTAGATACTTTACTATATGGCAGAAGCTTTATAAGGAGTCTTTGAAAAAGGGAAACATGTCTGCAGCTGTTTTATTGTGTTGTTATTAAAATTGTTACCCAGCAACTTCTTTAAATTTGAGTAGCATTTAGAAAGTTTAGGTTAATCCATAAGGATTTTTTGTTAATAAAACATATAAAACACAGTTTTGAGAATATATGTAGACTTCCAAATCTTATTTTGTATGTATAATATATTTTGTAAGACCTAAAATTACAATGTATCTAAAAATACACACTGCCAGATTGTTAGTAAACCACAGTTAAAAAGTTTTGTATCCTTTCGTTTACATTGCCAAGTAACCAGTATTACTGCATATTGCTAAAAATCAGTGTATCTATTTGTACACATTATCAATTTGAACAGTGTTCATGCTTATGTTTATTTTTAAACACAGTGTATAGAGTTTGTTCTTTCTGCCAGTACAAGTTTAGTAAACTAGGACTTATTTGTCAAGGAGGTAAAGTTTGTATAGCTTTGTGCAAGTCAATTGCTGTAAAGTCATGTTTAATTGTTTATTATGACGATATATTTTCTTTGCTGTATCTATTAGTTGTACTTTGTGAAATAAATGGTATATTTTCTATTGGTACAAATTTAATAGAGGTACCATAAGAAACAATCTGCTCTGATAATGAACTCTCTCTTCAGATAAGAAGTTGAAGAAAAAAGTTAGTTTGGGGATTAGAAGGTGATAAATAAAAATAAGTAAATTCCTATTCGTCAGTTTTGTGTGCATTTTTTAATATTTATTGTATATGAAATCTCTGTGAACAAACAGTGTTTAATTCTTTGAAATGTTTTAGTTTACTCTCGGCAATGTGTCCTTTTAGATGCAGTGTAAAACTAATGTCAAGTTCAGAGTATTTTGTGGTGTATCCAAAAAGATACACTTCTTGTTTTTTCCAAATTTTTATCATTTAAAAATTAATATATTTCTTTTTACATTTTTTTATTAATCAGGAGGAATACAATAAACAAAAATGCATATTTTGTGAATTTATAAAAAGTTTTTTTCGTGCGAAGAAAAGGGTTAAATCCAACCACGGCTGCTATAATTTCAATGTCGTTTATTTTGACGCATATTTTGTCATCATCTACAACTATATACAGCCTAGATATCATACATTCTATTAAGGGTGTGTCCGTGGATTCTGGGTCATTTTGCTTGTGATAAACTTCTTAATAAATACATTTATTTGTATTGCATTGGTGCAATTAAATAAACTTTCAGCTCCTTCTTACTTTAAAATGATATCTAAGAGATGGAATATTACTTGGTCAAAATTTGTGTTGCTAAAACAATTTCGTGGGAAAACAACAGCTTCCACAACAGAAAATCGTGTAACAAAATTATTATTCAAGCCCAAGGTAACGTATACATTGAATCTATAATTATATATGATAGAAATTTATATAAGAGAGAATCGGGTTGTTGAAACAATATATTATATGATATAAATTAAACATATAACAACATGTTTTCTATGTTATTTTACTGAATTTACCATAACAACCATGTTATATACAATAGTACCCTTTCCTCACTTTTTTTTTAAAAGAGAATGAATGCCACTAAGCAAATCAATAATGTGGTAAAATTTATATGAAGCTCCTTACAAATATTACCAATTCATGTTTTAAAAATAAATAATTCCAATATTGTTTACCTGCCCTTGAAGCATAAAGTTTAAAATATTTGACCCATTGAAGCATCATCTTTGTAAACATTATATAAATACTTGTTAAATAAATGGTAGCAGAAACTGGCATATACTTTCTCACAAAATTATTATTATACAGATTTTTATACAAAATTATTAAACAGATTCACTGTGACTTCATAATTGTAGGTGGGGTAGGAGAGGTGATTTATTAAAGTAGGAGATTAACTAATAAATACTATTATTATTATCTAGAGAGAAAACTATTCGATCGATTTCAAACAAATTTGCATCAAACACGTCAATTAGGCCTGTATAGATGTACAAAAAAAGGGTTTGAAAATCTTTTAAAAACAACCCCCTTTATGGCCAAAAACCCCCCAAAATTAGTTATTATTATTATTAGCTAAACGAGAATTTTTAGAAAGAAACGGTTTTTAGCATACGGTAGGGTACATTAAAAGCTACAAATAAGCCAAATTTTATCAAAATCGTTAAAGCCGTTTTTTTTATAAAAAAATAATAACTGATTTTTTGGGGGTTTTTTTTACCAAAAGGGGGTTGTTTTTACCAAAAGGGGGTTGTTTTTCAAAAATGTTCAAAACCGTTTTTCGTGCATCTATACAGGCCTACTTGATATGTCTGGTGCAAATTTGTTTGAAATCGATCGGATAGTTTTCTCTCTAGATAATAATAATAGTATTTATTAGTTAATCTCCTTCTCCTACTTTTACAAAAGATATTTTGTAAAAACTACTTTTTTGGACTAAGGGGGAAATTTCCACAAAAATCTCAACATCGATTTTTTTCGATCACTATACTGTCTCTATACTATAGTATAGCGAGAAAGTAAAAGGAACGTACTTTATCTTCAGTGAATATAAATAATGCTAATAATTTTAGATCTCAACTTGGTTTTGATTTGAAAAAATAGCGTATAATTATTATAGTTTCTCGTTTAACCAAATAAATTTTAAAAATCTCAGGTCTTACGAAACATATTAAATACGTTTAAACATCGTAATCAAGTTGTGATCAATGCTTAGATATAATCAATAAAAACTTATAACTAGAAACAACCGGATATTGAATAAACATTCTCCTTTTCCCATTAAGTACTTAGCTGATTGCAGCTGAATGAATTCAGTTCGTTACGAGAAGCATCCGATATAAAAACAGACGTGCTGAAAATATTAATTAAACTTCATAACAAAGTACAAACAACGTTGAAACCTAATTGGAACCAACTGCAATGCGCTCTTTTGAGGTTTTATTTAATACTTGAAGTCTGTCGCGAGCGTAGAAGATAATGCAGGAGTACCAATGTTGTACCTAATGAAACTTTGTTGCATAGTAAATATATGTAAGTGTTAGCTGTTTTTAACAATTAACTCAATTTAAATAACTAGTGCTACTAGTCGCAGAAAGAAGAATGAGAATGACGTATAGATTTAACTTATTTATGTTCTTAGCATGTAAATTTAGGAAATGCTGTATTAATAACACGCATTGAAACTGCACGTAATAAGTCATGTCCCACCACACCGCAAATAGCTAATTGCAATTAGTCATAATTATGTTTTTTTCAAGGTGACTTTGTAGTCGCCTGTATTGCCAATGTTCAAACTAAGAACTTTAGATACAACTTTTAAAAAACTAATAAGTTTAGAGAGCCTAAGCTATGGTTTTATAAATACAGTACTAATTTTTTTAACATTTTAGGTTACAGACTAATTTATAACAGTAAAATAATTCAGCCTGATAGTTTTATTAAGAAAGTGTACCTGTGTATCACAAAATGGGAGTTTGTTTAAAAGTCAAAAACCTGCAATTAAGTCCTTTCGGTCATACTTAAACCTCGCAGCACACTGAACAGTTATTCTTCCTCTTTGTCTTCCCTTTTTAATTTTAGATTTCTTTTCCTCTTTGTGCAATAAAAAGTTGCTTTGCTGGCATTTAAAACTCTTTTATTTTCAATTTGTTTTAGGCTTATTATTCAGTTACTTCCAGTTTCTGTAATACTTGCACTTTACCAATCGCACTATAGTTGAATATATTGCTTTCAAAATTCCAACTTTCAATGTTTTTATACCAAACAAAAATAATGTTGCTATAGAACTCATTTGTGCTTTAGGTTCGTCATGTACATTTTTTTGGCAAATCCTGAAAAGTATGTTTTATTTCTGACAAAAAGCCACCAGCACTGCTTGTTTATAAGTATATATATATTATGTATTACCAGAAATTAAGGATTTTGGGTGTTTAAACCATGACAGTTCTCCTTTTGACGAAATTCATGCTGAGGATGAACTTATTAACAAACAAAAATAACTTAACGAAGTATAGTTTACATTAGTTTTCTAATGAATTTGTTTGGTAAATGTAGATTCTTTAAACATCAAAATGCTCGAAACAAGAGTGGTAAAAATATGGTAAAAATAAAAACAAAAACTATATTTTTCCATTTTTAACAACAATTAATCCTTAAAGGGCAATTATTTACATTTATATTTGTGAAATAAGTAACCTGTGTACATTTGTTTTAAAATGTTGTAATATACGGCTAAAGAAGTATAATCATTAAACTGATTAAACTAAAATGCATTATGTTTAGCAATAAATTGGTTTCAGTTTCAAAGCAAGTTATATTTTTGGGAATTAACTCCGATCATAAGTAATCTTATATTGTGGCTACTATTATATCACATCAAATCTTCACAGATTGAAAGTATTAAAAATATTGTTTAATCTGACATTAGAGTAGATATTTTCGTGCTCCAGCCAACCTCTGCAGCATAGTACCTAATTATAGCCTTTGAAAGCACAGGTGATTACGTAGGATTGGTTAAGTTTTAATAAATGAACTATACAAAATAACCCAGCAAGGTGTCCAAATCAATATCAATGAAGATATCGTGTGTATTAGATCGATGAAGATATCATATATTTCTATTTATATCTCAGAAATTTTGATAAATACGTAGTAGTCCTTTCGTATGACTTCCTCCGTTGAGAATGAACTAGATTAAGCGTTAAAGTCATCATTTTTGTAAACATGAGATTTAACACCATCTAATCATCAAAGTAAAAGTCTTAAAATTAATTATTAAACATTCACAATTCATTAATTATTGGCTTAAACTAATGTCTAATGTTTTATACTTTAATTAATCAAAGGCAACCATAATACAGGCTGTTATATTCATTTAAATAATTTACTTCTAGAAGTACAATACCATATCTGTTAATACATTCCAGATCACTACAACATATAATTAAATAAACACATATTAAACATACTACTTATATACATTCATAAGTAACTTTCACTAAACTAATTTTACGCAGTAACTCTGTAATTAATTGCAATCTATATATATAATGGTCACAATCTGATAGACAATTCATTAGATTTATAGAGTGATTAATGGATCACGTAGTGTCTACGTGATATGACCCTTATTGGAGACGTTGATATATTTAGAAAACTACACAACACTCTACAAATCTATAAACTTATCACGTACAGAAATAAAATCGGCATTGTTTCTCTGTAGGTATCAAATAGGCAGAACAATTCCGTTTATTACTATTTAGTATAATAAATATACCGGGTGTCCATTTTAACTGGGCCACCATTGCGATCTCTAAAAGTACAAGATTTACAGTGACCTTTAAATGGGGGACTCCACCTACGTTTTAGTGGCCATTAAAAAAATGAATTTGAAATTTCGAAAATATGCCGCCATTTTCGAATATGGCGTCCAACTTTCGAATTTGTTATTAAAATCACTATTTTTTATGACGGATGTGGATTTTGCATGCAATTTTAAGACTTTTGTATTCTTGGTGTTTTTTTATAAACTTAACCGTTTAGCCGCTAGGAGCGCTGAAAGTTTGAGAAACTCTTATTTCAACAATTTATTAAAGATTCTTATTTTTCATTTGCAAACAATAAAATTGAACTCAAAGTGCAATATTTGTTTACAATGGAATGTTAAAAAGCTGTTAAAATTTCACAAATACTTTATTTTAAACAAAAAACGTAGGGGTTTCATGGCATCGAATGACAATTAATGCCGTAATTTTAAATATTGGGAATGCTTATAACAATTTCAATTGCTGTCTTACATTGTGTCTCCGCTAACCCCACTACCTTATTTAGATCCAAGTGCCTCAGTCCTAATCAATAGTAATTCCCATGAAATATCAGAGTATACAATAATTTGTTTCCATTTACATGAGTCAATAAAGAAATAAATGAAAAAATAAGACTAAACGTGATCGAGATACACATTTTGAAAAATATACTTTTAGGGTCATATCCACTATGTATATTTTATTGGGATTCTGAGTCTAACCTTGTTTTAAATATCGACTAAAGTCTAAGAAATTATAAAACTTTTCAACGGCATACCTAGGATTTTTAACATGTTACGTGCAGTTGCAGGTAGAACACTAAAAGTTAATTTCAACAAAGATTTAAAAAAGCATTTGCAAAAAGGTAAAGAACAGAAATTTCAGTAACAAGAGTTGATTTTAAAAGAAAGTAAATGTAAAAATAGTGTTACTGAAGAAAAATAACTGTGTTTACTGGGTTTACCGTATAATACTGTGTAGACTGTGTAGAAGTGTGTAGAACTGTGTTTGTGAGATGAAAGAGTAGAATGTTACTGCGAGGATGAAACGTTGTGAAACAACAAGAAGCAAGAAGCAGTAGAATGGTGAAAGCTTTTAAAATAATATTCTAGGAAAACATAAAGAAAGCATTTTTGATCAAATAGAATTAGATTCAATAATAAAGGGTGGACAAGATTCGACCAGATATAGGATGCCAAAGTAACTCTGTGATTATTAGTGTACGGAAGTAAAGAATTGCTATTTGTAGAAGAATATAAATGAAACTAAGTATTTAATAACGCCTTTGCTAGTTGATAGAAATTCCTTTAACATTTACTATTCCTTCTGGTTTACATTTAAAGGTGTGTCTGGATTAGAATATCTTAGATCTGTATTAAATATTAAAAATTAAATTAGTAAAGAAATTGATTAAGTATTTAAAGGCAGGCAACAAGGAATATTTAACATCACTAGTAGCTAAAGTGGATGTTTATGGGGCGAGATAGTTGATTATGCCTGGCACATAAAACATCGATCAATCACCAAAATGCACTTTAGGTACAAGTTATGAACGATATTTTTTATTATACTGTACTAGAATCACACGAACACAATTAATTAAATTACATTATTAATATTTCTACTGTTATTTTAGACGTGATTTAACCGATGCGTGACAGTGCTGGTATCAGTTGGGAAGCAGCCGAATCTTTTGAGTTGTTATAACTTTTTAAAGTACCCCAATGCATTGTTTGCAGTACTTTTCAGTCGGATTATAATGAAATACTTTTAGTACCATAAAAATGTCAGCTGATTATTGAATCAATAGTACTGCAATAAAGATTCACTTCACGGACAGCAGTTATAATGCAGTATTATAAAACATTATTTAAATACGCAAGACGAATGGAAATTAATAGTGGTGAATTCTGAGAAACAACGAGAGTTGTGTGTTAGTTTCATAGCAAACATTTATGTATAAAATGAATACAGTACAAATTAATTGAATTCACTAATATATATGTTTTACTGTAACAAGAGCTATCCTCGGGAGTTTTAATAGGAGAAATGAGTTCTGTGTTTCATTAATTAACACAACCTCAATTCCCAGTAGTATGAAGTAACCTTTTGTCTAACAGTTCAGCCATGACAGTTTGTATTATATATTTATTTAGTAAGCTATCACTAAATGTGCTCTGTAAACCTTAAAACTAATTTTGATTCTATTCATTATGTTGTCTGATTATTTAGGAGTAACTTCAGAGGATGTATATGTAATTATTGTGCAAAGGTTTAATCTATATATATACAATCCAGTGTATGTCTGTCTGTCTTGTTTGTTCTTTAAGCGTTACCAAACCGTCCATCCGATTGCTTTGAATTTTGCATAGTAATACAGGTTAACCCTGTGAAGGTTTTAGGCCATTTACCGCAGTCCTAGGACATTAGGGCTGTGTCCCACTGGACTTCAAAGTTTCAATGTTAATCTTATGGAAGAAAGATTTGTTTTGATTTTATCAGGGGCACAAAAACAGCTGTTCGTATAAAAAGCATAGCAACACATCATGTTTGTTTACATTCATTACCATAGCAACATTACTTAGCAAATTTGAAGAGTATTAGCTTTTTGAGGTTACATTGACAAACTAAAAACAAACACAAATAAAAATCAACGGAAAATGCTTACTGTATTTTAACTCAATACAAACATTGGTTGTTACATACTTATTATATATAAAATAGCTGATTTCGATAAAAACTTGACATAATTTTAGGTTAGGCCTACTATGAACCAAAACACCAATTGGGCTAATTATTTACAATGCGTTTTTAAAATGTGTTTTGACCACCCGACGATGGAAGAACTAAGTTCCGAAACACGTGTCGTGAAATACATGTATTGAAGGAAAAACTTCAAAAAAAGGATTGCTGGCGGTAAGCAACACATTAAAAAGTTACTATTTATTTTTTTAAACGCAACACAACACTTTTAGAGTTATGATAAAACATTATTTCAAACTGCTTTCACTTTGGTTTACTTTATAAAATATACAAAGCTTATTAATTTCTATGACTACTTATACTAAACATGAATGAATTAACACAACAAGAACTGTGAAAATGCTCTTACTACATACATACTTTAAGGTTATAAGATAATTTTGGTTGACTAATATTTATTAGTTTTGGAAAGATGAGCAAGTGTAATTTAGATTTAATTAGTGTTTGCTGTAATTTAATTAATATTCTAAAAATATGGAAGTTTATTTTCTTTGA
>JAGFPH010004733.1:61262-75579 GCA_018207615.1 Philaenus spumarius
TGTAATTTAATTAATATTCTAAAAATATGGAAGTTTATTTTCTTTGAAACGATATTTGTCTAAAACAAATTTTGAGATTAGTTCTAGGCTATTCATGAATCTTTTTTTCACTGTGTTTTTTTTTTTAATTTTGCTAGGAACCTTTAACTTTTATATTTTGATATTTTTCTTTCTCTGACAGTTGGGTTAAAATGTTTCAACGTTATTAACTCTGAAAAAATAGAAAATATGCCTAAACACGTTAAACACGATATAAATAGATACCTATAATCAATAAAAACTTATAATTAGTAACAACAGGATATTGGACAATCATTCTCCTTCTCATGAAGTACTTGGCGGATTGTAGCTGAAATAATTTAGTTCGCTACGAGAAGTATCCAATATAAAAACAGATGTGCTTAAGATATTAATTAAACTTCATAACAAAGTACAATCAACGTCGGACCTAATTGGAACCAACTGCAATGCGCTCTCATGATGTTTTATTTAATACTTGAAGTCCGTCGCTAGCTTTGAAGATAATGCAGGAGTACCAATATTGTACCTAATGAAATTTTGTTGGGGGTAATATAATATGTAGGCTAGGTTTTAGTTGTGTTTAGGAGTTACTTGGCCGATGCGATCTATTCAGAGTATTCACTTATATAAGGAATTACTATTTGAAATGTTAGTAGTTAGTGAAGTTCAAAAATAAATCAAAATCTATATAAAAACTTCAATAAAAAAATATTGTTTTTCAATTTAATTTTATTAAAGTGAGTTTATAAGATACTAAGTTGCATTGTTGTAACGTAATACATAGTGCATTGTTGTAAAATAACAGCTGTTGTAGGCATAAGGCTAAATTGTGGAGCGAAATCACTTTAAACACTTATTGCAGAATGGCAAGTTATTACATTATTGACAAACTTACTGGCATTTATATATTTTTTTAGGGGAAATATAATAAAAACTATTGTTGTTTTTTTTAGTATGCCTTACCAAAACCTGGAAGTAGTCAAACTATAATTTGGAAGTCACGATCAAATAAAATAATTGTTCCTCATGTTACGAAAACAGTAGCCTACTCATTTCGTAAGTTAAAAGTAAAAATAAATGTTTTCTTTAAATTTTAACTAATTGATATCTGATTCTTGTACTAGATAATTTTGCAAAATCTCCCAAGGAACATAAAACATCTTCAGTTTTCGATATCACTTTAAGGTAAACGTCAAATATACATGAAGCTATGATCTCTGTAAATGTCCACAATCCCATAAACCCATAAATTACAAATTCAAATCTGTTTAATGTCTATTGGATCACGTAGTTTCTACGTGCTCTGTCGCTTATTGAAGGACGTTACGCTCTTTAGATAAGGACTCTATATTTAAGGAAATCACAAATATTTGAGATTCAGATTAAATACAAGTTTTTTATTTATCTATGTAACAGGTAGAAAGTAATTCTAAAATTCAAGACTCTAACAATTGATTAAAAAACAAAACCAAACTTAAACAATATACATTTTTAAAGTTACACTCACACTCACTTTATTTACGCCAACGTTAAACTACAATATTTGTTACGTAGGGAAAACTGGGAAATTCATTTCAACAAGAGTAAAAGAACAAATAGATGTACAAAAACTTTAGAAATGAAAATTCCAGAAATAACCGACAATTGTAATAAAACATTACACTCAATACATTGGAAACCAAACACTAAATATTACAAAATTGTATAATTCATCAAACTTTTACGAAAGAAAATAAATCTACTAAATATTAGAAAACATGAAAACCATGATTATGAGTTGAGTTACATTTGTCAACTGAATATATAAATTGACATCCCTGTAGTAGTAAACAATACTGTATTTAATTCCTGTTCAATTTTATATATCCTTAGACTCGATCTTCTATTTACCTGTGTTTATTCTCGTTAATGAACATTACAAAAGAGTTTAAAAATTCAGATGTTAGTAATGTACAAGTAAAATTGACGCTGTCAAACTCAGAAGACTTAAAATATACAAATAAGAATTGTAATCTATGAAAGAAACACACAACATACCAAAGTAAAATATGTATAGATGACCATTATTTATATATATACATGTTATTTGTTTGATATTAATAGAAATTTTGTTATTAGAATTTTTTCATTTAATCTTTTTCTGAAAAAATATATTATTTATTTGTGGTTTAGTTTTAGTATAATTATAATCAACAACAATATAATTACACTTCCTGCATACAAAATATATATGATTTACACTTCCATGGATTGTTAGCTTATTTTTTTATTTAAACTTCTTCTAGGCTAAGCTCAATCAAAAATATAAATTAATGTTAGGTATGTTGGTTTTGCAACGTAGTTTTTTTTATTAAGGGAGAATATCATTCATATTATAATTGGAACAATATGGGTAAAGTTAATGCAATTAAAGTTTTATCTTTAATGGGGTGTTTTGTATAAAAACGTGTCAGTGAGTCTACTTAACTTATTATGAAATACAGGTTAATTCAAGAAGAAGAATGAGAAGTATTAAATAAAGCTGAATTGGTTGTTTTACAATGCTATAAAAAGCTATTATTCAAAACAAGAAAAGGCATAAGAGCTCAGATTTTTTGTTAAATTAGGTCATATTTAAATTTATAATAAATCCGAATCGTAGTGTTACAAAATGGAAACAACAAATCAAGAAAAGGCATTTTGTGGAAAAGAATTTGTTTGGGCGAGAGCTGTTGTAACGAAGTATTTGATAATGTAATTCATTTCAGACAGAGAACTGCATAATGATAGTGTAATGGTGTGACCTTTAGAATAATATAGAACTTGTAGAAAAATGACAAACGGAAAATTCAACTTAAATAGCAGAATTTTAATCCATGACAGTCTGGATTAAAATGCATACTGCATTGCAAATTTACCAAATGAGCTTTCAACCATCCAAAATATTAGAACTTGAAAACAATATGAAAGAACAAAAATGTCTTAATAAATGTATTTGTTATATCATGAAACATAATAGTCATAATAGTCGATCACTAGTTACATTGATTTCAGTGATAATATCATGAAATGTAACATTATTTGTCAACGGCAGATGGTGTGCGTGTAAATATATGAAGTGAAAGATCTATTTGATTAGTAATTCAAACAATTTAAATTATTTCTAAAGTTTAAATAACTGAACCATTCAACGATATTTTATTTTCATAGATTCCTAAAACATAACAAATAAATAATCGAAAAATAACCAAAAGATTTTATCCTTTGCAAGGATTCTGAGGGATACTTTACAAGTTAATACATAAGTAAGTTCATGGTGTAGCCATGAATCAGTAAGACGTACAGCACTACACAGTGATAAATTACGGTACTATAGAGGTGCACATACATCATGTCCAGATGAAATCCACATACTTCACACGAATAAGTTCTCAAGTTTCAGCTGCAATTCTTTCTTACAAAAAACAGTTTCGTTTGCTTCGTATAAAACAAATGTGCAGGCAATGGTACTTCAGTAATAATATGCCACCAGGAGAACTTATATTGGAGTGGGAAAGAGAATAACCTACAGCTATAGTACCTAACCTAATTCAAACTATATAAATTCATGGTTATGCCTTTAGCCTACTAAACTAAATGGAAGATAAACTAATGAAATGAACTAGCCTAATTGGTTTGCGATTGGTTGTGAGATAGTAAATTAAGGTAATGTCACGTCAACGAGAATTGATGGTGAGGGAACCTACCTTTCATTCAAACTTTCACCCACTCTGTAAAATAATTCTTTCACATTTTCATTTCTATGTTAGTTGGTTTTGTCATTAGTTGGGCGATGAAGGCAATACTTATTTCATGTATTAGTTTTATTTTATTTGTCTATACTCAATGTAACAAAGCGGTACATAGTCGTGAAGCTTGTTTTTTATTTTTTTTTATTTATTCTTTTCATCACTTTTTCTGTTATTTATTCCAATGGAACATGTGAAATGTCATTAATTACATATGTTATATAAATAAAAGTACCAAACAATAAAACATACATATACACAAAATCACCCATAAATTTACATAAAAATTTGATTAAAAAAACTGTTAATACAGTTTATATATATAATTATTGGATATATTTATATTTTTTAAAACAAATAAGCCCTTCTTAACACCTGCAGACTGGGCTCAGGTACCTGTGGAAAGATATTCTTCCACAGAATAGAACACATTTTCTAGGAGGTAGCACCTGAGTGAACTCTTGAAACTGTGGATAGAATCTAAGTTTTTAATATTTTCTGGAAGTGTATTGAACAACTTTATACCAGAGTAATAAATTCCACGTTAAAAAAATTAAGTTTATGAACAGCGTATTGAAAAAGTTTTTGACGGATAGGGTATTTGTGGTAGTGCTGATTAATTTCAAATATATTAGGATGTCTCTTAAAGAAAATTAAAGTTTCTTAAATACCAGGAAAAGTTAAAATATTATGTTTTTTGAAAAAAGGTATACAAGATTGATTATAATTTAGATGGAACATTGAGCGTAAAATTCTTTTTTGTAAACGGAATATTTTAATTGATTAAACAGAGTTCCCCCAGAATGCCACCCCATGTCTTAGACGAGAACAGACATAGGCAAAATAAACGGATTTTATTACTTTTAAACTAGTCACTGAGGAAATCATTTTTAGAGCAAAGCAAACTGACGCCAGTGACTTGGCTAAACCTGAAATGTGACTTTTCCAATTTAAATTTGAGTCTAGGTTAATGCTAAGAAATTTAACACTATTTGAGCTTTGGATTACTTCCTTACTTTTCATTATATATAATTTAGGATTTGACTGTAAACTAAAATAAATTAATTTAGTTTTTGTCACATTTAGCCAAATATGCAACATCTGCATGTACCAAATAATACTGCTTTTGCGGGTCCAAAATTTTGAGGCAAATCATTATAAATTAGGAAAAGCAATGGTCCTAATATTGAACCCTGCGGAACACCACGAAGGACTAATTACCATTTTTTTGGAATGGTGAGAGTTTAGAGCGCTGTCAGTATAGAGAACTCTCTGTTTTCTCTTATACAGGTATGAACTTATCCAACTATTTGCTTTCCCACGTATCCCATAAAATTCAAGTTTTTGTAACAAAATCCCATGATCTACACTATCAAAAGCTTTTGAGAGGTCACAGAAAACAGAAGCAATCTGGGTTTTCCCCTCAATAGCATTTATTACAGTATTTAAAATAGCAAAAATGGCTGAAGAAGTTCATAACGTGCTGAAACTGATGCAGTGATATTTGTTTTTGTATTATAGTGAAGTTTACATAAATCTTCTCTTACGCAGAGCAACCATGTAATTATTTTATTTTTGTAATATTATTAAATCACTATTGCTTTCAGGTTTATGTTCGTAAAATAGATTCGAATAGTTCAATTTAATTTGCGATTTTTGCAAGGAAGACAAGTATGCAAGGAAGCTGGAATTTCCACCTATTGTCACTAAAGTATTTTCAAGCCACTAATGTAATTATTTATTGTTATATGTTGGTTTTATATAAATTATTGATTTTAATGGTAACTTATTTGGAAGTTCAAGCTCACCAGTTCAAACTTGGGAAATGAACATAGATGTTTGTTAAGCAAGGCAAACATTTTATATTATTCTGTGATATCGCATTAGAGTTTTAACTTTAAAACAAAACAGCTTAGTAAATTACTTACAAAATACACTATCTAAAATTATCTTTGCCGTTTTATAAAACTTACAGATTTTTTATACAAATTTAACTCACAAAATACAATTCATGAGTTATAAAATAAAGTTAAAACTAATTATTTTCCATAAAGACAGCCTAATAACATATTAATTTTAAATCAATTAATTGTCTTTTAAACTGATACTAAACGTGTTAGACAGTAATGGGTAAGTTTGTTTTACTTTTCTATAAAATCAATTTTACACCTAACCCTATTCAAATTGTAGTCTTTGTGAAAATGTTCGAAAAACAATTGTAAATGAGAACCTCTGATAACACTTTCCCTGTAAAAGCACCGATAAAGCAGAAGTTATGTAACAGCGTAAGATTTATTCCTCACTTCAATAAATTATACTGTTCTGTTAACAGACTTTATCTTCACGGAAACATTACATTTTGCTTTGAAGTATCACATAAACGATTCATCCTGTCAAAGAAGATCTTATCTGTTGCTAATCTAAGTTGAAACATTGCATCTTTTATCATTTGTATTTATTTTACAAATTATACAGATTATCCAAAATTGTACAGATGATGACACTATTACAATTGTATTATGAACAATGAAAAAGATGTATTGAATAAATAAATAAAAACCCTAAGACAGTAAAGTTGTGTTAGTTATAAAAAGCATACATTTTAACAATGCCATATTCTAAAACCATTTTCAAATTACAATTATTTATATTCCAATAATCTTTAGTTAACCTTTTCATATTGTAATTAGAAATTAACTGTATAAATTCATACTTCGGTATGTGTGAGCACATTAATATAGAGGAATTTATAAAAACAAAAGGTAAGTTAACGAAAAATCACAGCAAAAAAATATTTACCACTAATAACATAACAATCACATTAATTTGATTGTTGTGATTCAGATCAAACGAGAGAAAGACAGTTTTGATATTTTAATTTATTTTATTTTAACTTATTATGTTTGAACGTTTGATATGTGCCAGTGTGTGTAGTGTAAAGTTTTAATAGTGTGTATTGATGTCTTGACAAGTAAAACATTTTTATGCTTGGACTGTGAAAAATGAATAACTACAAACAATTTGTGTGATGATCTGATGATGGTGGCTTAGTCTCACCGAAACCGGTAACCAAAGTATTGACAAGAATTGTTTGGGAGATGTAAAAATAAGGTAATTAATTTACATTAATTACATAATTTTATTTAAATCAGCAACCCTAGTGGCTTACGCAAAATGTTTAAATTAGATTCATTTTTGTGACAGTAACTAGAAATAAAACTAGTGTTCCGGAACATCAACCATTAAACCAAAATTGCATTAGTACAAATCCAAGTCTTACATTCAATATGATAAACTAACCATCTATCTAGTAATAGTAACCATGAAGGGAATATATTAAATACTAGTGGTTATGGAACAGTGAAAAAGAGGACAACTTACTGTATCATCATGAACTGTATGAATGAAAAACATAAGTATTTTGAATCAATGTTTCACAAAATGTTTCAGCCACTATAGTTTTCATTCAAAGTAAATAAACACTATTTATTTGGTTTTTGGTTAAATTTAGCTACAGTAATTTTCTAGAATATAGTGAGGTTTTTAGAAAACATTTCTAATAGGCCTATATCGTAAAAATATAAAATTACAAACTTTACGAGGAAATGTTTGCGTTATTTTAAAATAAATCCCTTCCAAAAACGCATGGCAATTATAAAATTTGTAATTTGGTATATTTAAAATTTTGACTAAAATGATCCGCCCCCTTGTTTGTTTCATTCAGCAAACCTCAAGGCGTCTTGCAGCGAAGCAAGTGCAGGCAGGTTATTGTCTATTAGGATAGAGGCACTTGAATAGGGTTGTGGTGATGTAGCAAATGGCGACCTACAAGCAAAGGCATAGGATCAGAATTTTGCGTGAATTACTGAATTGTTTATATAAAAATAATAGAAAGGTTATTGAAATATGTGAGGTTATACCTATATCATATTTCTACTTGATAACTTTAAGATCCTTTAAGGTTTTCTTTTATTCCATTTCATGTAATGCGTTATTAGTATTGCAACTTTTGACAAATCACTGCAAATGTCAAAGTAAACCTGTAAAATTGTATAAATTATGAAATGTAAAAAGTAAATATTAAATATCGCAGGAAGAAAAATATCTGTAACGTAACCATAATTACTTAGGACATCGGTAAATTCAATCGCTTTGGGATCGGTACTTGATTTAATTGCTATGTAAATAATAATAGATAAATGTTCATTATCGTGTCAACTTTTGTTTATAACTCACGTGATGCTTTACATCAGGAGTATAACTACAACAGTCAATATTTTTAATTACATTTTTTCCCTTTAAACCCTTTAAATGTGTTAAAACTAAACCAACTTAAATACAAGAATTCAAACATGTTACTTTTAAAAATGTATTTATTTCATATAATCAAATATAACATTTAAAATTGTCTGACTGTTTTACGTAATTTATTAGTGGCTATACTATTTTTTTAGAATTCAGTTCTTTTAGATGGTTTAGAACAAAATTGTGCTGTTTACTTTCCCCCTTATACGTAGTATATGGAGAAGGTATTGTTTTCGTCCATATTTTCAAATTTTAATTTTTAGTGGAATTATCTGTTTTGGTGATCCCTGAACCCCACAAAATTGTTTAGTGAAATTATCTGTGTTGGTGCTCCACGAACTCAAAAATATTTGTAGTGGAATTATTTGTTTTGGTGCTCCCTGCACCCAAAAATGTGGTTTTTTGGTGATGTCTGGACAGACACACCATGTATCTGTGTGTCTATTAGGATGTGTAGAGACCATACCAACGGTCCGATTTTGATGAAATTTGGTATGTAGGTCTAGGAATATCTCCAGGGATTTTTTTCATTTTTCAAATTTTTGATTTTTAAAATGGGTTTTATTCTCCAAAAATTGCAAAAAACGAGAAAAACTCTAAATTTCTCACAAACGGCTCTAACGATTTTGATCAAATTCGGCTTATTTTTAGCCCTTAATGTAATCTAAAAATTCTCGTTTAGGTATTAGGTAATAATAATAATAATAACCGATTTTTGGGGGTTTTTGGCCAAAAAGGTTTTTTTTTTAAATATTTCAAAAAATGTTTTCGTGCACAGGCCTAATTGACGTGTTTGGTGCAAATTTGTTCGAAATCGATCGAATAGTTTTAATAATAATAATTATATTGTAATATAATAATATAATATGGATATGTGTTACATGCATCTAATATTTTCCATGATATGTCCTACTTTTGCAATTGTAAATAACCACCTCCTATGCTACTCTTGGGAAGGTATAAAGTTTCAACTGGGAGAAAGTGTGTGGCAGTTATCTGGTAGGCCTACCGTTTATTTGTGAATAGAATTAAATAAAACTCACATTAGAAAACCCCCGTTGCTTGCCAGTTACGAAACAAATATCAGTTGGAACTTAACTGCCTTAAATAATGTCTAATTACTCAATTTCGACCTAATATTACACAAAACCAGATCTAATAAGTATGGAGAGAAAACTCATGGTTAGTTGAGTTTTAAATAGTTATAGAGCGAATAAAAAAATAGTGCCGTGTGAATCACGCGTTGTGTCTCCTAGTTTATAATATGTTCTCAGAATTTGAATTGATTAGATGTTAAACTATTGGGACTAAACAAACCTATTGTATCAATGCTAAATTGATTAGCACTGTTAGCACTATGTAGTAATTGTTGATCACAGATGCTTATATGCTTCAATTATCTAATTATAGCTAGTCTAATAGGCAAAGGTTAGCTAGAATTTCCACTGTTTACTGGCTTTTAGTTAATGCAATAATTGTTGGTAGCAATGCATAATAATCGGAATGGAATACAAGATTTCATTTAGCATTTCGTACCTAACACCATTTTACTGGTTCCGAGTTCATGGCCTTTTCTTGAGTACTATTGGCATAGAAATAGGTAACAATATAACACTCATAAGTACCAAACGCAAACATCTAGGAAAATATTTTGGATATTTTAATAAGTATACCGGTAGTGTATAATTGAGATTCAAATATGTTTATTTATACTTTTTTGTTCTGAGCAATTTTTTTATTTAATAATAAAAAAAAAATGCTTAATGAAAACATTTTTAAGATATCTGTATTGACTTTTGCTGTATTTTTAACTTAGAAGTGGACTGTATAATAGGAAGATGAATTGTAGTAACAATATTAATTATAGCAAACTCATGATTCAATATAAAACGTTTTAAACTATTTTACACTAGAGGGCTTCGCTCGCCAACCCCCGCGGTGTATCGCGTCGAAGCAAATGTAAACAGGATATTTTGTATAAATAGGCCTACTATTAAGTATGTAAATTAATTGTTTATTCTCTAGCTTTAAGGAAAGTATAACAATCAAAAAAATTTTATAGTAGTTGTTACTACATTTTCACCTCTTAGCAGCTCACGACAAAATGCAAATCTAGTTAACTTTTTCTATGTATCTCGTAAGAAAAAAATGCAAAACATTTAAGCTCTCTAGCTATAAGCAAAGTATAAAAACTAATATTTATTGTTTTAGGGGTTGTTTCAACCCTTAAATCAAAATGAATTCCAGCCTATGTTACTCAGGGATAGTGTAGCTTTTTTTTAGTAAAACCATTTTTCAATTGGTTCAGTAGTTCCAGAGATTACACCCTACATACAAACAAACAAACATATTTTACCTCTTTATTACATTAGTATAGATTAACAAACATAGGAAATGACAATTTCCTTCTTTGTTGGTATAGAGGCATACCATTGGATGGAAGTCAAAATGGCAATTGGCTGTTTTGTTTTTGGATAACTTGTGTATTTATTATTATCTTACAAAATTCATGGTACATTTTTCTGCCACTTAATAAGTCGTAATTTTTTACAATTTATTTTATTATTTTTTACTTTTGTTTGGTTAATAGTAAATAGCTTTCCCGTTTTCTGAGATTTTTATACATAACAAACTGATACGTTTCCAAATTTATTGAACATTAACGGAAAATAAATTAATGTGACCCCAAATTTACGCGTAAATCAACAATGCTTTTTATATAAATTATGATTTGTAAACATTCACGTGGTTTCAATAACGTTTCCTATGGTTTAGTAAGGGCTAAACAAATAATATTCTTAAAGTAATATTATTACGTTCTTAATAATATTCTTAATAATATTCTTTTAAACATTTTAAAAGGCCAAATAAATGTTATTCTGAACTTTTTATGACATTATTCACTCTACTGATAAGGAACAGGAACTGTTTGGCGTTGTATATTTTACCATCTGAAACCACTAAACTTTTAGTGCTGGAATATTTAACGGCTTAAATTGATTTGTTAAATCACAAAATATAACTATTTCAATTTGAGTTGAATTTTCGTTATATCTATTTAAAATCTGCACGAGTTAGAAATTAAAATTAAGTTTTTAAAATCTGAATGTATTTCCACATAAATTAACTGCGTTGTTATTTTTAAACACAATCTCTTTCTATTTATTGTTTTGTTGAATATTTATCTTAGAGGACTTTTAAATACAGACTTTTAAGTAGCTATCTTTTCACCAGATAGTTTATTATTTTTTAATGTTTTAAGAAATTAAAATGATTCATATTTTTTGGTATATTTAATTAATCTTTGCCATGTTTCTTTTTTATTATGTGGCTAACCCCTAAAGGTTTCACTCTTTGTCAGTCAAGACACTTAAATTTGCATGAAATTCTTACTTTTCTAACTTTTCCAACAGATAAGATAAAATTAATGGCATACTAGCCAGTGTGCCAATTATCAGGTTAAGGGATTAATTTATTTTTACCTCTACACTAAGTTCTTATATCGCAAACACTTCTGAAACTGTGCAATTTTATATTTAACGTTTACAACTTCACTATGGTGGTTTAATACTGTTAACACATTTTTTATACTGCAACATTTGTTATTTAATTGGTTACACTTATGTTTTACGATAAAGTTTGTAATTTTGTATTCAAGTTACAATTGCTACTTTAGATGAAGTCTAAAGCAGAAGTAAAATGTAGGTACGCATGCTGAAACAATTAAATTTAATAAATTGCAATTTAAATTAATTCTAATAAGCAAACGGATAAAATTGCTCCAATTACAATCTGTTTGTTTTCATTTCAACGAAATACTTAGCCACTTTGTTACATGAACGCCAGTACTGAGTCAAAAATATGCATTTAATTTAATTTTTAAAATAAGAATGTAGTATTCGTTTTAGCTGCTATTAAATTAGAAAATTCCTCAAGACAAGTTATTGAAAATGTCGACAGAAAGGCTGGTAATAATTTTTTAAATATCAAGTTATAAAAAAGTATTTAATTTATTTGAATTTCGTCTCGGTTTTTTAAAACGAAAACACCTAGAATTTAATTCCTTGAGAACTTTACCCATATTTTAAAAACGTATTTACATATAAACTTTCGTTTATACTACGTAGAACGAAAATATAGATCTATTAATATAATACATTCAGAAGTCAAGTAGTTTTATAAACAAAATTGCCAAATAATCGATAAAGGACATTCTGAGCATCTTTGAATTGGAAAAATCACACAACACCACTTCGTCAGTTGTTGTTCTTTTTATTTTTAAATGGTTACACCATTTATAAAATATAAGCCCTGCAAAGTTTTTTATTTTTACTAATTTTAAATTGTTGAATGTACTTAATGAAAAATATTTGAATATTACAAAAGTAGTAAACAACTTTAAACATGTAAGCTATGTTTTTATAACTCAGGTCTGGATACCCCCTCAATACTTCAAATAGTAAAACTTGGGACATTTGTATTTTGTAGTTGGTATACATTGCCTAAAATATTATAGCTTTTTATTACTATTTTAAGTTTTGGGAACTATTATTCTTTTATTTTACTAGTATTTTTACTAAAACTTTTTAAACAATTAAAAGTAAAATTTCTACAAATCTTTACTAATAATTTGTTTTAATTATTGAGAATTTAATTCATCTTGGAATTGTAGAAACGTTCATATCCCTTTGAATTATTCATGAACATTAATCTTCTAACACATTGTAAAGAAATAACCCCCATTTAAAAAAAGAACACAATTGGAATAAATTTCTGAATGTAAGAATAAGGTAAGTTAACTAGGTCTCATCAAAGCGCAGCCAAAGACAGATTGTCAGGTTCCCAGTAATAAATCTATATTGATTACAAAACCACTTAGTAAAGAAAACCTTCTCTTGGTAGAGATTTCATTTCAGAGTTTACTTTGTTTAACACTGAAATTAAATAAGCGATGACAAATCAGTAATGATTAATGTTTTTTTTTTAATTCTTCTTACAAGTAAGTAATGTTCGTGTTATTAAATTAGCTCACAATTAATTTTAAATAAAATTAATTTCAACGTTGTCAAATAGTATTACAGAAAATATGAATACAAAGAATGTTTAAAACAAGATTACAAATGTGAATAATATTGCCAACTTTCAGTAAGACATTAAGTAACATGAAGGCTGTTGTTTTGACTATTACTTTGGGTATTCTATAATCGTCTTTCTCCTTTTCTCTTGTAATTTATTCCATTCTAAAGACAGAATCAGTGGTATTAAAAAAAATTCAAGTTTGTATATGGATATGAGAGTTATGAAAAAATATTGAATTGAATTTAATTTATTCTGGGTTTATAAGTGATAAAACACCTAAAACTACATTAATTGGGAAGTTTTTAACATATTTCAAGTGACATCCGAATAAAAGTTTATACTAACTTTACCAAATCTCTTAGAAAATAAAACTTATAATGAATTCAAAAGTCCTGTCAAGTAGTTTTACAAACGAAATTGCCAAATAATCAAAGAAGAGTATTTCGATCATCTTTAAATTATTGTAAAAACCACACTATAACGTCGACCACTGTTGCACTATTATATTTTTACTTTGTTATTACATTCATAAAAAATAAATACATGCATTATTTACCAACGCATGTCTGAATCCATTTCCAATATTTAAAATCGGAAAAGGTAGGAAAATTGTATTTTGTTGTTTGTAGTCATCATCTTAAATATTATTGCAATTTAATTTAATCTGAAATTATTATAAATTTATTTCACCAGTATTTTTAATAGGACCTTTATAGAATTAAAAGTAAAACATCTATAAATCTTTACTAAACATTTTGTTTTAATATTTATGTTTTTACTGATTTTGGATTTGAAGGGTATCTTATAACAAATTGTAATGGACATACTCCAGTTTAAAATATAACAAAAATAGCAATGCAAGTTTAAATAAGTTAATTTCTTCAGATAATCCTCTTCCTATTAAAGGCAGTCAAAGACAGATTGTCAGGTTCCCAGTAATAAATCTGTACTGTTTACAAAACCACTATAGTTCATTTCACCTCAGCGTGAGGCAAAACCAAATGATCTTAATAAAACCCTTACCCTTAGGCCTATTGTGCGACATCGGGGATGGGCACTTGTCGGCTGCTTTTGTATTAGAGTTATTGCTGTTTGTCTCAGTGTCATTATGCAAACTTTTTTAATTGA
This sequence comes from Philaenus spumarius, assembly GCA_018207615.1. Lineage (NCBI taxonomy): Eukaryota > Metazoa > Arthropoda > Insecta > Hemiptera > Aphrophoridae > Philaenus > Philaenus spumarius. The sequence continues at coordinate 75,563 of JAGFPH010004733.1, forward strand.
AAGAAAAACTTAAAACA
>JAGFPH010004733.1:85579-96572 GCA_018207615.1 Philaenus spumarius
TGGTTTGTCCACAAATCGCTTGCAAATAAGAGCAACCAATATTATCAGGTAATAGCCTAGTGTAAACGTATTGTTTTTTCTTTTTCTTATATCTATAGTTAATTTATAATAATTAACTGAATTGAAGAGCGGGACAGTTAATAATTTAATGTAATGTAAATTTATAGTTTTTTTTTTATATCTATACTAAATTCATAAGAAACTACTTGAAGAGTTGGACAGTAAATTATTTAATGTAATGTAAATATATACTATTTTTCTATTTACTTATATCTATAGTAAATTTATAATAAACTACTTTATAAGTTACTAGCTGACCCGGCAATGTTTCGCTATTGCTTAATTTGAAACTTTGAAAGACTGTAATTCGTATCCCCGAGGGCCGATGTAAATTATAATGGGATTCTGCTCATTGTTTGATTTACCTAACCTAAAATTTTATTCAGTTTTTGATCCAAATCAGTTGTTGATCAAAATCAGCTGTTTTAAGCTTTTCATACGAACAGCTGTTTCTGATAAAATCAAAAGAAATATTTCTTCTTCTTCCTTAAGATTGACCTTCCATAAGATTAATATTGAAACTTTGAGGGCCACTGGGGCGTAGCCCTAGTGTCCTAGGACTTTGGTAAATGGCCTAAAACCTTTCCAGGGTTAACCTGTGTTACTATGCAAAATTTCAAAGCAATCGGATGGACGGTTTGGTAACGCATAAAGGACAAACAGACATACATTGAATTTTATATATATAGATAAAATAGCCTTTAATTTAAGCGTGTTTAGTACAAGTTTTATTTAAAATGTCTCGATAACAGAAAGTAAATACTGTAAGCCGACATAACTAGGGTTGACTGTACAATGCTCCGCCTAAACTTAGGAGGGGAAGTGTGGTGGGATAGGTACTCTGTCTCACTCGCACTAACCGCCCTACGCGCCATCCTATATGATTTTATCTATAAAATTTGATTGCACCTAAGCCTCTAGCTTCGACTCACGCGTTCCTTCGTTCCACTCGCAGTGGAAAAACACGCTTTGCGTGCCTCGGGCTATGCGCTTCACTTCGCTCGCAAACTACAAACTCTGCCGTCGACATCGGATTAGAAGATGCCCACCGGGTACTTTTATAGTATTTTACGTTTTGATCGATTTTGAGGGGAACCAAGTGAGCTATAAGGTCGTGTAAAAAAAACAAAGGTCGTGTACAACTAACATGTCTACCAAATTTGGACTAAATCGGACTTAAAATGTTGCCCATAGAGTGCGAACACACACATATATATATATAGTACATATATATAATTTTTAATGACACCCCAAAACGTGTTCTAGGGACCATGGTTGGTGCTCATTTATTACTACCGACCTTAAGTTTTTCCATAAGGGTCACGGCAATAGGTCATTTTTCCTATGGAAATTCGCTAATAAAAAAAATAAAAAGTTTGATTGGGAAAGCCCACTAGGTGACTAGTGTAGAGGAAATACGGTCGGTCCTAATCCGCTGCGTTTGTGTGTGTTGAACTACATGGCCTCTACCTGGACTCCTTATTGCTATAGTTACATACAAAATAATGTCTATTTTATAAAATATTTTCTTAGGCCCTACATATAATTAACATTTAGTTTTTTGAAAGCTAATAGGGCATAGCCCTGTGGCGGATTTGTTTGAGAAACAAACTTGACCGAGATTTTGGTATGAAGAAGCTATGTAACAGATCTGGGCTCTATTCATGAACGCGTAATGAAAGCCAAAGGGACAAGACTTAGGCCTACAGACGGACAATAAACCCCTAACCCACTCTCTGTAAATGAGTGGGCTTCATTCACTTCGTGCAGCCAATCATATGGTTATCACTGTGACACTAGCTTTCGGTTTTCTTGTTATACAGGTATACATGTGATTTTTAATTTATTACTATATTAATAACTAAGGGAAACCCCTGCGTGCTTCGCGCGCCAACCCCGTTGAAACCTTCTATACACATAATCATGTTATGTTTTCTTTATAATGAAAGGGTATTAATAATAATAACCCCAAATCTAAGACGGTAAATAATGTTGTACCTCAAATTTGTAAGGTGTTTTACAATCGACAAAAAATAATTCTTTACATGAATTAGTTCCAAATTCTTAAATGTCAAATTAACAAGTAATAAATATTCTTAAAAATGGCGTACGTTTGAAAATTTTAGGTTTAGAAATGCAGGTTTTGTAGTTGAATGCGTTTTGTATAAAAATGGTATATTTCTTATGGGAATTCAAAATACGTATTTCATTAAAATAAAATCTGAATAAAATGTATTAAGGACAATGACTTAGGTTAAAATGAACCTATAATACTACTTAATCAAACTACTTTAACAGATTATGGAAAATTTTTTTTTAATGATTTTAATTAAGACAAATGTAAATCCAGCCCATGTTAAACTGAGCAGCGGAGCCGTGAGGGGCCTGGCTGAGTCCTGCCGCCTCTTAAACCTATTTTTCTACATACAAAATCATCCTAGTATTCACAATTCTTTACTAGCGGCAAATCATAAATGGAGCTAATTACAAACAGAAATTTAGAACGAAAATCTCATTAGAGATAATATAGTAACACGGGTATTGTAGATTATGGTTAATATTGTTAGGGTGCTGGATGTTGGAAGCCGTATTTGCCAATTTAAGTATTCAAAACTTCTTGACAACAGAGAGTAATTAAATTATGCATAACGTTACAAAACTTATAATTAAGAAATTGATGTTATCTTTTCATAAAAATCATTGAATATACATTAAACAAATCCCAAGATATATTATACTTTTTATACTAAAGTTTGTGTAACTAAAGGTTACGTAATTTTCTTTCAAAAGCATTCCTACTCTTCCCTTTATTAAAAATAATAAAACAACTCATAATTAGTTTAATTGTGTTTTAACAAGCGTGGTTATCTGGAGCACATTTCCCATTGCAAAGCAATAATTTAATTTTATTTTCTCTTCAGGGATGCTAAATTGAGGAAAGTAATATAGGGGACTTATATACTACGCTAAAACAGTTGTTAAATTGTTATTTTTATTAATAATAATTATACTATCAATTTCAGAACATTTTATCAACAACAATATGGTTTAAAAGTTATTTTACCAATTATTATATCGTATACGTAAGTTAAAACAAGTTCACTAAATAGTACAGTTAAAAAAGTTGTACAAATCGTATAAAATTTCCTACTCTTGTTTCAGCTTTTGTCAAAATCCCAAAAGATACATTTTGGATCCACTTCTCAGTTCTCAAATCGATTAGGGTCCATCGTTGGGAAGTCAGTTCGCTACAAACTCAATATATTTTCACAACAACAAAACAAACATTTTGTAGCAAAAACAAAAACAAAAAAAAATAAAAAAAATAAACTAACTATATTCAAATAAAAACTAAACTTTTGACACTGATTAAAATCATTTTTATTCTAAGTAATTAATATAGTCCTTGGTATTAGTTATTAGTCAAATCCGTTCACCCAAGTATAGCATAATCAAACATAATCATAAATCATAATAGCATTCAAAATGCACTTCTATAGTAAGCAAACAATATCAGTTGCAAGGGTTGATATCTTAATGGTTGATATATAGAGTTAAAATGGGAAGATATATAATCAGAAAGTATCAAAATATGATTTGAGTGTGTTAATTATTAAGTCAGGTTTGATGTAGTAAAAACAATTACGAGTACAACAAAAGTGTTAAACAAATATAATTTCATGTTTTAAAATTTATCATCCTGCATTAGAGACAAAATTAATCTAAATAGAATTACTTGTTATTACAATTTAACATACATAACTATGAGGCTTTCCTCACATAAGCTTTTTACTCGAAAGGTTTTTGTTATGTATTTACTTTACTTATTTTGGTTATTCAAATGGTTATATTCAGATTGTTGTGTTTGTTTATTTGTTATTTCACTTCAGGTTGATAATTTGAATTCGCTTAAAACAAATTTGAGATTTATTTACCTATTCCATTTTTATCCTAGATTCAAATTAAAAACAAAAATTTAACTAATTATTTTACATTCATTAAAACTGTGGTAAAACATTTATGAAAAACATGTGATCCATTGAAACGATGTATGGTAGTTCTGTTTTTTGGAATATTACCCTATCTTTCATTGGTCCTCACCTCCAAGTGTGTAAGTTATTTAACCAGTGGTTGTATTGAGTACATGACGTGTTGATACGATACCCTTGGCTCTTGAGTCTAACTCGCCTTTCTCCGGTTTATATTTTTATCAGAGCAAGAAGTATATTAAATACACAATGCATGATAAACAAGATCAATTATATTTTAAGGATATTTCATAGTACCTGTTACAGGTATTTTACAATTTAATGCATTTATAGTCTGTTTCCATTTTTATATACTATTTTGATTCCACCAACGAACGCATCTTCAAAATCCAATCTTAGAAAGTATATAAGTTATTCATGAAATTTACGTATTGTTGTTTGACGAATAATTTGATATACGCAAAGCCAAGCTTCAAACAGAGTACGTTGGGAATGTAGAATATTTTAATTTATACTACTGCAATAGCTAAAATAGAAATTAAGCCTACAATTATTTAAATGTAAAGAAAATTAAACTACAACAAAATGTGCAAAAAGTAAAAAAAAAAACATACATTTGAGAGAAGTAGTAATTACGCCGATTATATTGATAAAGGACGTATCTACGCGTTATACACTTGATATGCCAATCCAACCAATAACAATAACCTCTGAAGAAATAAACTATACATTGTGCTTTCTTATTAGTTAAAGTAGTGTTCCCACAAATAGAGATTACTTTACACCGCATGAATGAAACATTATATTTTTCCTAACATTTAAAAAAACAAAGTATTTAACGAATTCCATGACAAGAACTAAACAAAGTTGTATACGCCAACCTCTTTGTTTGGCTTTGAACTCAACCAGGCTTCAAAACTTTAGAGATGTAGAAGCAAGAATGTGGATTTTCAATACTTAAACAGTGGGAATATTTTGTATATAAATATATATACACACACAATGGTTGTCCAAGATTCTAGAACAAGATTATATATTTATAAATTTTGTAAATATATATTTATATATATGAGGCTTTGGCCTGATTGAATTACTGATGTGGAACCAACGTGGAGCAAAAACTACTTAAGATAAAAATATGAAAATTTAAAGGTGTGTTCTTACGGGGTCATAGACGCATACTAAGAAGGGGTGTAACAAAATTTGTGTTTAAAGCGTAAAATATAGAACATTCTGTTAAAACAGCTGTTTGGCTCAAAAGCTTGGCAGCACATGTTTCGTGAATACATTTACAATCATTATCAAAGCAAACAACAATAACAAAATTTAAAATCCGTTTATGAATCTTCACAACCAACAGCACTTTTAGGATTAACAAATTTAAAGCAAACACAAACGAAAATCAAAGAAAAACGCCTTCTATATCAATTCAATTGAAACATCTGCTGTTATAAGTTATTACATCAACTCATATAAAGCAAGCATACGTACGAACATGAGTAACAATATAATATAACAGCTAATTTTTATACAGTAGGCCTATCATTTAAACCAAACCTATCGAATATTATAATTTGGAGATAAGTTTACAGCTACAAACAATAATACAATGTATTTTTAAGTTGATTTTTATATAATTATACAGAAATTTAAATAATAAAGTTAATTAAATGCTAATATTTTTATCTTTATTTTGATGATAATAATAATAACATAATAATATATATATTATAAATACAATATATTTACAAATAGGCCTACAGCTTTATAAAATCACATCTAAATAATCCTCATAATTGTACACATTTACTGAGTTAGAAATCCCCTTAGCATAGTTAGGTTACATAAAGTTTGTTGTTTTTAAGTAGTATTTTTTAAGTGATGCATTTCTGATATGTATCCAATTATATCAATCTGCTTGTGATTTTCCACGGGGGGTTACTTTTTATTTCTTTTTTTTTATTACAACTCAGTAAGATGTACCCATCTAGTAATTTATTCATCATAAATTAATAACATTCGTAAGGGATATAACCCAATGGTTACTCCCTATCGCTATTGTCCATCAAATAAATCCGAAGGCTTGGTTCTTTTCAGTCTTCTTCCAGTTACATCCAACAGCCCTCGTAGCTCATGGCGTTCGTGGTGCCTGATGAGCTGTCTGTGCTTCTCTGCCTGTTTTTTTTTATTTCATCTTTGACAGAGTCTATAACGGGGGGTTACTAGTGTTATAATTAAACAGGTGATTTGGATCAAAAACTTAACATCATCATTTATGTTAGGCCTACAATGAAACAATTTAGAAAATTCAGAATCAAGTAATTGTTTTTCACAACTAACAGTTTTTTTTAAGATTAGGTAAGAACAAACGAAAGGCTAATTGTATTATAAGTCAAATATTTTTTATGGAATGTGAAAAGATTATACTCAGACCTAACAATCAATGAGCTTTGTTGGTTGATCCACGTTTATGTTGCTACACAGTAAATAAATGATATCAAACACTTTATGTACGGTACAACAATAATTCAAATATTGTTAATTCCAAACGGTGAGGAAAAAGCGATGAAAACCGGTAAAATGTTTCGCCTTAAATAAAATAATAATAATAAAAAATTAAAAAATCGTTCTACAAAAAGCAGAATTAAGTTAGGAAGTCATAAAGTTTTATTTCACAAAAACTAAAATTAGTAAGAAGGTAAAGGAATCATTTCAGTTCAAAAACGTGTTGTCAAAACAAGTGTATAAGGCCGTTTATATAATGAAATCTTTTTGAAACTATGTGTAATATATTTAATATATTGTAGAAAAGCATAAAAACAATTATGAGTACAGGTTTGAACTCATTGCCATGCCTTAAAACGATGACATTCACTGCTAGGTTTTGCCTACCCTATTTTCCTTTAAATTAACTTTTTTTTTGCTTTGTGTTTTTTTTTCAACGTCTACTGAAGATATGTACTTGCATGTTTTACTTGGGCATTATGTAATACCACACCACTTGAAGAAAAAAACGAATAAAGTTATTGTCATAGTGGCAGAAATAAAAATTAATCTTTTTGAAAATTTAAAACTCACATATTTTTTTAAATTATTATCATTTTTATTATTTTTTATTTTTATTTTTACAAGGGTGAATAAATTAAGAAGCTACAAAGGCATCATGCGAGAAATTTACGATATTGTGTTTGTATCAACAAATAATAAATTATAAAAATATATTATATTGTTTTATACTAAGTTATATGTAAGCAAATTTTAAGTAATTTATTTTCCAAAGTAGTTTTTTTTAAACAGCCGTGCTTTTCTCCTTCATTCAAAACAATAAAGCCCCTTAAATTATGATTAATTACTTATAGGGTGTTTATATACATGAGCTGTTTTATTGATTACATTTTCCTTTGTAAAAAACTCCGGTAAACCTAATTGTCTTTTCTCTTCAGGAGAGATAATACAATTAAATTAATTACTAGGTCTTGGAAATTACGCACTAAAAAATGTTAAATGTTGGTTCAGTTGAAATTATATTTTACAAATTTATAGCTGCCTTTTAACTAATCGTTATTTAGGTTTACTAACAGTTTTAAATAAAGTTTTGGTAAAATGATTCTAATTTTTATATTGTACACATAAATTTAAATACTTTAATGACCTACAAATAAGCAAAACATTAATAGTGTAGCTTACATTAAGCTATTTTAACTAACAGTTTCTTGTTAAAAGTTACTGATGGCATTTTTTAAGACTATGTTAATTCACGATAGAATATAATTTAAGTGTTCTTCCTCAATTGAAATTGTCCTGAAGTAACATAGCCCTACACAAATTATGTATGATAACATATTTCTCGATTCTTAAAACGACTAAGCTATATAAATATTGGGCGTTCATAAATAACAAACCAACCACATTGTAGATACTTAGATTAGTAGCTTTTTAAAATAGTATGCAGTAACCTACAATATAAATAAACATTTATGATCACTTAGAAATAATATAATAAAATAATGTTGGAGACAGCAAGCTCTTAAATGTTTCTTGTGTTTGCCTCTCCATTTGTCAAAATAATTTATAAAACTTGAATTTTATCGTAAAAATGTCAAAAGTCACTTACTTGAAATTAAAAATTACAAACACTTGGGATGACATTTCGTGAAGTATGGAAACTCAACTTCTTCAGGTCTTTTTTTGTGGCTTAAAATCTTAGGTGCCCGTTTGTTACGAGTAGAGTGTCTGAGCTGGGCTTAAATTAAGATCAGTGTAACCCATCGATGTATAAACACACTGGATTGCGCGCTGAGTAGTCTGAAAGGTTCGAGAAACGAGCCGGCCGGCGTGGAGCTTCCCCCTCCACTGGAGGGATAGACCCGCGGTGGGCAGCGTGATAGATGGACAGTGATACACGTTGCTGTTGTTATATACAGTTCAATTCTTTGATTTATCCTCTACACTTTTTTATAATAATATGTAATTTTTGGGCAGAGGAAATAGTATTCCTAAATTACTATTCAAAACAGGCCTAGTTTTGTTAGCAGTCTTGTAGTAGGAACATAAAAACTGGTGTTTTCAAAATAAGAAATTTGAGATTGATCAATACTTTTATACAGTTCTATTTAAGAACTAAATTACGAAACTTTTTTACATTTATGAAAAAAATTACAAAAAATGTTTACTACTTTTTATATAGGCCTAAAGTTGAACTTTTCCTTTCGTTACTAAACACTAGGGGCTCTGCCCCTGGACGCTTCGCTTCGCTTGCAGTTGGAAAATTCGCTAATGAATCTCGTTAATCTTTGGCTCGTTTGTACATTGGTTTGTAAAATTATGAAACCAGGCTTAAATATATTAACGGTAATTAAAAGATTAATTATAACCTCAAATACATGCTTTAGAAACATGAGAAACTTTCATTGCGATTTTAGTCCTAGTTCTACTATCTTCTGTCAACTAATGTTTTGAAACCAGGACTAAATATACAGTAGTAAACATAACCTCAATACTATGTTTCAGAAATGAGCCAGGCCTATATTACAAAATTGACTATTAGAATTTATCCATTTTTGCCAAGTTTACTTTTTTTTATAAAATAAATTGTTAAATCAGAACAATTTATTCTAATTCTAACGTGCTAAAACAGTATAAATTAGATTGTTTTTTAATAGTAATTAAAAACTATCCAATGAACAGCTGATTTAGGATAATACTCAATCTCATGGCTTGTTTATAAACAGCTGTTTTGATTGCTTTATTTACTATTTCGTTGTAATTTTGTAACCAACATGGCAACCCATAAGACCCTATGTTAAAATTTTTCAACTTTCAAATTAGATTTTCTAAAAAAATTGCGTTTTTACACGAAATACAACTATATGGGTGTACTTAAAAATCAATACTACACCTAAATACAAAATTTATTTGAATTCGTTACAGCCGTTTTCGAGATCCACGACAGATACAAACAAAGATAGATACAAGAATTGCTCATTTAAAGTAATAGGATGCTTGTTCCTTGAGCTAATAACTTTGTTAATTTTACTTCAATCATTTTGTTTACTTGCAAAACTGGCATATATGAATTCTTTAAACCTTTATCTACAAAAAAGCTATGGAACACTTTTGAATGAGTTTAGAATAAACGTGTTGACTAAATGGTTGAAATACAAAAACTTGGACGATTTTTTTACAAATTTGAAGTTTACGGTCATTTTGTGAGCTTATGGTTTGAGATACGGAAAAAATCAAGAATACTATTTTGTTGAAAATCTAATTTGCTACCCGCAAAATATTAGTTTTTAAATTCGACTTACAGTTAAGACACAAACTGGCTTTGGAAAAAAGCTTACACTGAGAGCTTACAATTCGATCACTTAAGTCAATGGAATAACTTTACTAACTTTTAAATTAAATCAAGCAATAGCGAAGCATTGCTGGGTCCACTAGTTTACTATAAAAATAAGTGTTACATACTGTATAACAATTAAATATTGTTTAGAAATTAAAATGATTATTTTATAAATAATGTTTGGTGCCGTTGTTGAAGCTGAGCAAAATAAATTAAAACATTTGTGAGCGTTGCATTAACTTTGAATGCTTCACGTGTTGTTGCTGTCCCTCCAGTGGTGGGGGAAGCGGCTAGGCCAGCCGGACCGTATTCAATACACGCAGCCAGCGATCCAGTGTGTTTATACATCGATGGTGTAACCCAGCAAGTATCCAATATAAAAAATACCTGACCTATCAACGGAAAATTTCGTTTTAGATAGTGAAAAAAATATCGAAGACTTTAATCTAATGAAACCTTTTTAACTATAAACCACTCTCAGTGATGGTTCTTAGACAAATCAATTTACTGAAATATTTATGAAAACATAATCTTATATTTTAAATTATTTATCTGATTTGGTATCGACTTAAATGCGGATTTTCATGAAAATATTACTAAAACGTCAATATATTACATAAAAGTGTTAAGATTTCAGCAGTACTTTAATTAGTACACTTTAATTAACAATACGTACTCAAAAGGCATTTCTTTCTTTATTTTACGTGTGTTATCATTATAACTTGTTATTATATTTGGTATATTTATTCATTATTATTTTCATTTAAATTAATAGACTTTCTTCAACGTCCCACATATCATATCTGTAATATTCGTAATACGTAATTTAGACAGTCTGAATATTTGAGTAAGGCAATTCAAACACGTAGCTTTAATAAAGTATTTGACTTACCGAATTAATTTGCAACGATTTCTAAAATGATTTCTTTGATCTCATTATTTTGACTACGCAGTAACTTTTTGACTAGTGAAAAATTTGTTGTTTATTACCTGCTAAGTAAAATATCTAAGCAATCTAATTAAACTATTTTTGAAGGTGTTTTACTAAAATCTAGTAATACAAGACAAGTAATACAAGACAAGTAATACAAGACAAGTAATA
>JAGFPH010004733.1:96582-110342 GCA_018207615.1 Philaenus spumarius
AGACAAGTAATACAAGACAAGTAATACAAGACAAGTAATACAAGACACTAGTTTTTCTCATATTTGTAGTTATATCGAAATGGTTGTGCAGGCCATATAATGTATTTATAAAGTAAATATAAAGTACAATTACTAAAGGATTTAAAAAGACATTTTTAACTCACTAATCTCAATGCAATGTGGATTTTGACTTTAATTAAAGTAAATTTTGTGAAATAATGATCAAGCCTTTAGATAAGGTTTAATCTAAAGATGTGCTTGAACTGAATCCAACTTTACTCTGTGGTCTTAATAATGTCACTTTGTAATCCTGAACTGACAAAAGTAAGTATGTCACGTTACATTCAGTGATTCCTTAAGGCTAAACATCCCTGAAAAAGTTGTGTTTTTGGCCCGATAGATGGCAGCACCTCTGCGGCAAATTTGTACTACGAATAATTTCCGTAATTATTATCCGATTTTTGTTTCGTAAGTTATTTTGTAAATGATATGAATAAAACATTCACGCTATTGTGATGATTTTTTTTTAAATTTATTTATAAAAAAGTTTTATAAAGATTTTTTTTTGCTGTAATATTTTGTTTAAATTTTTTTTATTTTTTTTTTATTTTATTTATTACTTTCCTTGTACAAAGAATTGATAATTGGTAACACAACTTATTGCCAGTTATAATAAAATAAATAATAATAAGAAACTTAAAACAACATATTAACTTCAAATAAGTCAAATAGAACTTAAATAAACTTAAATTTGGACAATTATTTGGACAAATAAACTTAAATACTATTATAAATAATTTTAACACTATTACAAACGATACAACTAAACATGAAATCATAAAATTGCTCTTCTAGTGCAAGGAAAGTGTAGGCACTTCCTTTAGGCTTTACTAAGCCTGTTTAGAAGCTACCCTCATTGAAAAAAAGAAACCTAAATAACACTTATCAGACATCGATTAAATAAAGAGACAAAGGGCGGTGAAAACTTATACCATACTTTAACTAAATAAGAATAAAAAACAAAAATTAGCACAAATAGTGGAGTCCAAATTGAAAACAAAAGTAACATAAATAGTGGAGTCTAAATTGAAAACAAAAATTAGCACAAATAGTGGAGACAAAATTGAAAACAAAAGTTATTAAGAAAATACACTAAGTAATACTAAACATAATTCAACATATATTTACAAGGAAATTCAACGCAAACATTCGCTCAAAAATAAACACAACCTCACATACATTCACACACAACGGTTCCAAAACAATATTCAAATATTCATTAAGTTTTTAGATTAAAATATTAAAAACGCTAGTTATATCATCCAATTCATATAACCATCGCCTCAAGAATGTCAGAAAAGTTGTACAATTTTTACATTTTTGAATATATTCTGGCATATTATTAAAAAGTTTCGGGGCGACAAATAAATAAAATTTCATAAAAAAAGTCTTATTGGGCTTTGGGACAGGATGTTGCGCACCACGCCTAAGTCTCATTCTATCTGGGTCATGTACAAGTTCCATATTTCCACTCCGTTTGTAAAATATCTTTAGGACTTTGTATACATAAAGATGCTGCAGTGGAAGTATTTTTAAATATCTGAAAAGAGGCATAGAAGGAACCCTTTTAGATTTATGACAAATAAACCGAACACAACGTTTTTGAATACTCGAAATCTGTTTAAGATTAGAAATGTAAGTACCTCCCCAACATGCCAAACCATAAGTTAGTCTACTATGTATTAACGAGAAATATACAGTTTTTAAAACGTAACTAGGAGCCAAGTTTTTCAAAAAGTAAAATACGCGCATTATCTGGTTTAATTTTGTTTGTAGTTCTCTTACATGAGGTTTCCAAGAAACTCTACAATCCACAGTCAAGCCCAAATACTTTATACTTTGAACCTGTTGCAGGTAGTCATTTTGTAAATACGAATTTTAAAAGAATTTTGTCGTTTTCAGATATTAACTCGGTCAAATGGTCGCATCGGAATCGTTTTTTAAAGATATTATCATTATTTCTCTCACGCTCCAGTCCCCTCCCCCAGGCACTTAGCGCACCATCCCCCCCCCCCCCCCCCCCCTCCAGCCAGCCGCTTTGCCCGGCCCTGCAACTGTAGCGTTCGTCAACTCACTCACTACTCGCATTCATACTCTGGCCGGACACACTTACTAGACTAGACTACTGATTACGACAGGTGTTATTTTCTGTAAGTCGAAAAGAGTCATCTAGAATAAATCTATATATTTAATACACAGTTAAAAGTCTGAGTTCTCAGTGACTACTGAACCAATCTTCAATATTTTTGTGTCAAATTAAAGGGGATAATGCGTAGGTTTGCCGAAATTCTTTAGAATTTACGTCTTTTCTAAGGGCTACGACCTACAGCCCTTCAAAAATCGAATCAATACAATTCTTATTGAAGAATAAAATTTAGTTGTAATCATAAATTAATCGTCAGCTGTTTAATATTTGTCAGCTGTGAGAAATTTGTTATTATTTTAATAACCTCATTATATAATACAATTATTAATTTAGAAATTCCTGTTCATAAAAACACGATTCTGAACAAGGAAAAGTATATTTGTTAACTTTTATACCACAAGGTATTTGAACATTATTTGTATGTTTTGGTGTATAAGTTTGAACTATGTATATTTTAAATTACTGTATGTAGTTTTTTTAATTTTTAGTAACTAAATAATCGAATAATGTGTTAGTGTTCAATAGTCAGCCGTTTCTTATGATATGTCCATTATCAGCTGATTTCAAACTTGAAAAAATTAATCTGTATTTTACTAACTTTATGACCAAAGCCATTTCTTGAAGTAAAAATAACATACACCATCCTTATATATAATTCTGTAAGCGAAATTTTAGATTCAAAATTGAGGGAATTTGGTAAATCGGAGGATGATGGGAGAGGTATCAAATTAAAGGTATCGATTCAAGGAACGAGGGAAAAATATAAGTTTTTTCTAAAATTAAAAACTAAGGGGTTTTTGGGGTCCCCAAAAAACGAAAAATCCCCATAAGAAATACATGTGAATTTAAAAACATCTGCTTTGTTTACATTAAAACATTTGGTATTAAATAAATAAATGAAAAACATAAAACAGCTGTTCTGTAGTTTTTATTAAAACATTTTGATCTATACTAATACTATAAAGAGGTAAAGTTTGTTTTTTTGTTTGTTTGTATGTAGGGGGTAATCTCTGGAACTACTGAATAGATTGAAAAAATAGTTTTACTAATAAAAAGCTACACTATCCCTGAGTAACATAGGTTATAATTCATTTCGATAAAAACCTTTTTTATTTCAATATTTGTAAATTTAGTCGGACAAAATTCTTAGGTTAGGCCTAGACTGATAAAAAAACACATGTATTTACATTTATTACCATAGCAACCAATTGAATAAAATAAAAGATAATATAGTTCTGTTGTTTGCTCCAATATTTCCAGCTGATTTAAAAATTTGAAGCATTAATTTTTGTATTTCTAGCTTTTAGGTTAGGGTTTTAAAGTGTAGACCTGAGCCTTGCTGGTTCTTTTAATCATTATTATAACTGCTATTATAAAATATAAGAAATATTTAATTTGAACATTTAACTTTATTTACCATCTTAGTTTTGAGGTTATTAATAATGGTACACCTTTATTATAAATAAAACATAACATATGTTTTTAGAAGGTTCCATTGGGGGTTGGCGTGCGGAGCACGCAGGGGTCTCCCCTAGTATAGAAAAATATACAGTAGTTCAAATTAAAGGATTTATGAAAGTAGGCTTATATACAGGTTCTTTGGCCATACATTCAATAACACCAGGGTATGAATAATATTACCCTATAACAGGTAAAAATAGCATTGTAACTTGAAACCAAAAACTCCAAAAAGTTCCATTATAAATATAAAGATGACATAAATACAACATTTTTATAATAACGACAAAATCTTCTTCTATTTAAAACAAACCGTACGACAATCGGCCGGGTATATCTCCAGAAATAGGTATCAATAAAGTTGTAACCGAAAACAAACATTCACCGCGGGGGTTGCATAGCCCTTTAGTCTATTTATAAACTAAATGCACACGCTAACACCTCAAACACCCCCTCAATACACTCGTACACAACCTCACATTTAAAGTCTGTGACACATACACACCAAATCTGTGTACATATTATAGTTATGTAAAACAACTGATTTGATTCAAAAACTGAACATAATTTTAGGTTAGGCCTACAATGAACCTAAACACATTTATTTCCAACCAATTGGGCTAATTTAGAATCAGGTTTTTTACAATTTATTACAACGCTTCACGTGTTGTTGCTGACCAACCGGTGGTGGGGGAAGCGGCTTGACCGGCCGGACCGTATTCAATACACGCAGCCAGCGGTCCAGTGTGTTTATACATCGATGGGTGGGGGTAGAGATGGCGCGAGTGGTCACAGCGGCACTGCACCTGCTTCGTGTCACTCTCGCGTTTCTTCTTCTCATTACTGAAAAAATGTATAAACAACGATACCGACTAAACCAGCCAGGCGATTTTTAAAATTAAAATTGTAAAATTAATTAAAAATTATTGTTTTCAAAATGACTACCTGCGATTTGCATTTTTCGTTTTATAACACAATTATTTTATTATTATTTTTTAAACCAGCAACTTAATTAAAATTTAGCTTTATTGGCGTGAATTCTAATCTTATTCCGTTCACAAATCAGTTTTGCAAATGAACATCGGACGAAAATTCCACCAATAAACACCAATACAAAATGACTCCATTTTGGTGGTGCGCCGTGGTGGCAGAATTTGGAACTAATCCTGGGATGTTTAGCCTTAACGTCGTCTAAAACTTAGGACACAGTTTCTTCAAAATAAAGTTTTCTAACGACACATTTATTTTGGTTTACTTTTTGTATTGCTTGCATTACAATTAATTTATGAAACTTCATTATTCCGATATAATTTGTTTAAACGATACTATGTTTGAAATAATCAAAGAAAAACCGAAGATGTAGGTCAGGATCAAGAAATACATTCCGAGATAGGTGTCTCAGACTGTGTATTTTCTTTCTATTTTCGTCCTCGGTGTTTTTATTAGATCCACGTTTTTCCGATTGAATTGAATCAACGACTCTGTAGTAATTTGTTAAAAAGCTACAACAACAATAACTGTAAATTAATTGTTAAAGTGAAATAATAAAATGAATTAAGCTATATTAAGTTAACATATATTTTTAAAGCTTATTATATTGTACAGATTATTTTACTAAAAGAAGAAAGTCTTCAGGCGGTTGTTTCATCTAAAACATGCGTTTCCTAGACAATACTGGTATGTTATTACATTCTAGTTTTGTTTATAGTCGTATAAGAAATATTAAGGACGTGGGACTACTCTAGTTCATGTTTTTGTTATTGGATTTATAACAACAATAAATACATCATTTTATTAAAGACAAGACCAAAGAATATATGGAAGAATAAAAACTCAAAAAAATCTTGGTATTACTTTACTATTTAGTAAACATTTGTTACTTAGGTTCTTTTACATAACGGTTTGTGGTAATAACGCATACACTTTTAAAGTCAAGCTTTATTAATAGAATTGCTATTCCTAAATTAGAATTGATCTAAAATAATACAAACAATTATATTTGTTATCATTGCTAAAATTGTACCTTGAAAATAAAATGAACAGAAAAAATATTAATCATACAAAATAATAATAATAATTATTATTATAAGTTTACCTTCTTAAATGTTATAAAAACCCATTTACCTCTAACAAAGTATCCTATTCTTTACACATGGGTTAGAATATTCGTTTATATTACTGTAAATTTATTTTTTTTTCTTGTTTGCTTGTTTGAACACTTTGATTAAGTTGAAGTTAAACGTAAAATCTTTCAAAACAAATCTTGGTAGAGTATTTATTAAAAATTAATCTGCTTTATGTATGGTTAGAAGTTTAAACTACAAATGATCTTCTGCTTGTCCTTTGGTTACTATCTAATTAGCTATAATACATTTACTAAGAATATTGAAGATTTTCTGCCCGTGTCTTTATAACTTTTAGTTACCCTAAGTATGGGTTAATAACTAGATTTTACGATAAACGTCTTTAGGTATAAATTAACTACGTTACAATAAATAAAGAGCTGCTTATATCATAAATAGGCGGATAAAGTCTATGGTTAAAATGTTACTTGTATACAAAATAAAAACTTAAAATCTCTCCTTCAATATCAAAATTTTAACTGTTCAATTAAAATTATAAAACTAGAAATTTTCTCATTTTTGTCTTGTGACGCTTTTAATAGGTATTTGATTATAAATTACCAATATTCAATTTATTATTTAAATAGTTTATTATTTGAAAGATTGAGTTTTCTAGTCATTTGTATGAAATTGTAAACCTTAAAAATCTAACAAAATTTCATTGTACTCTCTAGAATTAGTTAAAACAGAAAACTTCACTACACAAGTTGTCAAATTTAAAAATGAATAAAAAGTGATAAACTGATCAAAATCTATTTGTGTTAAAGAGTGCAATAGTTTTAAAGTGCAATCCATTTATTAAGCATCAAGTCTAACTGTAAAGTTGCCTTATGTGCAATTCCTATGATAGAACTCATTATGATTAAAATAATGGAAAATGTATATGTGCACTTGACAAACTTTATTATTATCCTGCATACACTATGACTGGTCGAGAAGTCAGCTGTTTCATTTCATGTAACTCGGGTTATACATTTGCACTCTCAGAGTCTATCTAAACAGTTGTCAACTTGTGGGTTGCTTGCATGTATTTACAATGAGTAAATGTGTGCTAGTGACAGAGATTTGTTTACACATTCCAGAGATTGTTTTCCAAAGTAAATTTAAAAGTAAATAAGTAAATTATCCTGTCTACATTATGAGTTATTGCAATTACATTGTTTGCCGTAAACAAACAACTGTAATCTATTGATTTTGTTTTGATTATTATTGTTATCGTTGTTTAAGTGTATGCAACTTTAAATGTATTTCAATTTCAAAACCACAGTGTTTAATTTTAAAATCTATATTATATGTAATGATAATAACAAGTTGAGGATAGCTTCTTCGTAATCAATAAAACATAAAGGTGCTGTTCTTAATTTGAATTATCTAAAACATAAAATCTATTACCTAATACAAAATATGTTGTTAAATTGTTTACTCGTTGTAGTGGCTATGTTCTTGTTCTGCAACTTGATATTTATGTGATATTAATAATTGTACTATAGTTTTTTTATAACGTCAACAAGGAAGCTGGCATATATATTTCAACTTAATAAAACAATTATTCTATGTATTATGTATAAGAACTAATTAATCAATCGCACATATAGGATATGTAATATATACATGGGAAATAAAGTAATTATATATATATTCTGGTCTATTATACAAAGTAGTTGCACTTTACCAAGACACTGGTGTCTGTGGCTACATTCTAAACAGGAAAACTGAATAGTATCTGCAAAGGGAATTCTGTAATGAGCATCGTGACTTTTCTGTTTCTTCAAATACCTAGTTTAAACTGATGCAATTCATCATTTAAAATGTATATAGTTGTCTACAGATTTAATCGCAGAATAGTTTAATACAGAAAACAAGCAAAACTATTTAAGACAAAATTCAACATCGTAAAAAACTCAGGATACACTGAATTCAATAAAGTACAAACTAAGTGTTATAGGCTAGCATTTTAATTTTTTATTTTTTTATCTGAACGTAGTTTAAATAAACTGGGTTTAAATGCTTATTCAGCTTTCTGGAACTTTTTCACTCCGTTTAAACTCGGTTTAGTTTGTACCACGGAATTTTTGTAATAAAATTCCGTTATTAGCGAATTTCCATAGGAAAAATGAGCTATTACAGTGACCCTTATGGCAAGATATAAGGTCGGGAGTAGCAAATGAGCACCGATCATGGTCCCAGAACACGTTTTGGGGTGTCATTAAAATTCATGTATGTATATGTATATATGTGTTCGCCCTCTAGCGGCCGCACTTTAAGCTCGATTTGGTCCAAATTTGATACACATGTTGGTTATGTACATCGCTCGGACGAGTTCTTAAGTCAAAAAAATTAAACAACCGGAAGCACGTTTTTTGACCGGAAGTAACTATTTTTTTAGATTTTCCTACGAGAATGAATTTGTTTACACTGGTTTCTAAAGATATAAACTTAGGATATTATTTTGCACATTTTGTTTTTTACGCGATCTTATAGCTCGTTTGGTTCCCCCAAAATCAATCAAAACGTAAAATGCCATAAAAGTACCCGGTTCAAAGCCATATGGTGGATTTTAGCTTCTCATCCAAGGCCGACGGACGAGTTTTTCCACTGCGAGTGTAACGAAGGAGCGTGTGATTAGAAGCTGGAGCCTTAGTAGGAATCAAATTCTACTAATATATTTCGTACACACAAGAAGCTATTCAGCACAGTCGCGTCGTGAGTAGACCTATTTCCCATATTGTTGGTTGAGACCCTAAAACATAGGCCTATAAACTTAATTTTGGAAATTTGCTCAACTCACGTCAGCGGTTCAGTTGCGTGGTCGTATTATTTTGCCATTTTTCTATTCGAATTTCCAATTAAATGAATTCAGCTCGTGGTTTAACCTCCGAAAATTAGTAATTTATCAAAGTTAGTTTTCAAGCATCGGGTTTGTGCTCTAAAAATTTTGCAAAATAGATTGTTTTTTGTGTCGTTATTTGAGGGATTCGAATCCTCAATTTAGACAAAAAACCATACATTTTTATTATATGAATCTATTTAAAATTTTCAAGTATACAGTTCAATTCTATGATTTATTCTGTACAATTTGTTATAAAAATATTTAATTTTTGGGTAAAGCATATAATCCTTTCAAAATGGGTCCTCGAGAAATAGTCTAAATAGACGTTTTCAAACACTGTATTCCAAAAAATTATTCTATCCCCCCCCCCGGATAGGAGACAGCCTCCTCCTTGAAAACCGGCTGGATCCGCCCTTGAAAGGAGCCCAGGATCAAATTTTCTAGGGCTCCCGTCAAACAATAAATTCACCCCTGAAATCCAACGTCTTACTTTATAATATACGCAACAAAAATATTGTGTAAAGATATTATGTAATATATGTAATGTTATGTAAGTACCCTATTATTTGACGACATATGATATTTTTGTCTCTTTTTTGCACCTGATTTATGAATATAATCGATTGCAGAGATATGAAAAGTTTTTTAATTTGTTATTTTACTTTTAATTAGCCTATGGACTATTTCGGATATATTTGACTTACAGTTTACAGTCCAATAACAAATTTGCAGTTCATAAAACACCAAATAACGCAATTCGGAAGATAGCTTATATTATCACAATAACCACGTCACATTAACTATTAACAACACAATACAAACATTAAAGTCAGGCTCTCTTCGTTGCAGTAGAACAATAATTGTAATTGTAAACAAATGCTACCCGTACATGTCAGGTAGCAGTCACGACAGACCAAATGTCTGTCAGATGTATTAATGTAGCCTACGTTATTATTCCTCTAAATGTAGGCTAACCTAAAAGTTGTAAACGTAATCTTAAATGTTTCGCATAATTTTGAAGATGGCCTACTACATATGATGGACGAAATCAGCTGTTATATGTTAATTAATAAATCAAACAATACAACCCACGATTGATAGGTGTTGATAGTAATAATTATTTTATTTTGCCTTTAAAAAAATACATTTAATCCTAATAATAAATCAATAATACTATACACAAAACATAAATAATATGCTTTACTTAGTCTAAAAGAAAGAAAGAAAAAAACTTGGTACCTCTTGGCAGAGCCAATTTCAAGGTTACCAGAGACGCACAATACCAAAAACATGGATACAAATTAATAAAATTCTCGAAATAAAAGGAATATCAGGCTTGTACAATTTTGGTACATTGTTTTCATAAAAAATTGTAGCAGTACTTACTAAATACAAGCAAAAACAAAAAATAAAAACAAAACAAATATTGCAGTATTAAAATAAATACGATTTGCATCCATAAAAATAAAGTTCAATCTTCCAAAATGAACGGACGCGAAATATATTTCTTGATTTTAAATAGAACATTAATTGAATTGTTTGCAGACATAAACTCTCAGGCATTACTAATGGAATAGTTCCCTTATTACTGATGGTTTGGATTAAAACCAACTAAGTAAGTTGTTGGTGTTACCTTGGAACAAAATATATTAATAACGATGAAACCATGGCATCCTATAATCAGGGACGTTGCCATGTAGGGTAGAGGGGTGTCACTCCGCAGTAATTTGAAAACCCAAGTATTTGGGAAATTTGAAAACCTACTTAATAACATGGTCTGGTGTTTTATTATTTCATTTTTTTATAAATTCAGTAATGTGATAAGCAAAGTTATGTAAAAATTACAAGTTTTTTAAGGCTAGGTTACTAAAAATAGTTATTTAGAGAGGTCAATTTCCCAAACATTTTCAGGGAGATGGCCCCGGAACCCCTGTAAGTTGGGAAATCTTGTCAAAATTGTTGGGAAATTTTACCCCCTCGTCTCTAATTATTTGTTGTGGCGATGACCCTGCCTATAATTAAAGTATATTTAGTATCAAGACAATTATATTGGGTTTAATAAAATTACTGTCACAAATTTGATATACAATGATTTTATTATTACGGCCATAATAATTTTCTAAAGTAAAGGTTAACAAAACTCCCACAATAGCACTCAAGGTCAACTCCGCTCACTGGAGTGGTATAGCACACCTTTGATAGTATTAGAGGGTTATCGGGTTGTATTGAAACATTTAATGAAAGTTTAAAAATGTGTTCACCGTGTTAACACAAATATGTAAATAATTCGACGACGCAGCTGAACTGCTGACGTGAGATGAGCGAATTTCCAAAAATAAGTTTATATGTTTTAGGGTTTCAACCAATTATTTGGAAAATTGATCTACTCACGAAGGCGCTGAATAGCTGCCAATGTGTACGAAATATATTAGTAGAATGTCTTCACGCACTCCTTCGTTCCACTCACAGGGGAAACACTCGCTTTGCACCTCGACCTTGTGGCCTTGGATTAAGGACTGCTTCGCTTCGCTCGCAGAGTACAATCTCGGCCTCGGATCGGAAAATGCCCACACGGTAAAATCCACCACGCGGAACCGGGTACTTGAATGGTATTTTACGTTTTGATTGATTTTGGGGGAGCTATAAGGTCGTGTAAAAAACAAAATAGGCGGAATAATATCCTAAATTTATATTTTTAGGTAAAACCTGAAAAAAAAGTTTCATTCTAGTATGAAAAATCGCAAAACATGTTAGTTTCGGTAAAAAAAAAACGCTTCCGGTTGATTTATTTCCTTGGCCAACGAACTCGTCCGAGCGACGTAGACAACCAACATGACGTGTACCAAATTGGACTTAATGAGGTCGGTAAAGTGCGAACACATAATATAGGCCTAGATATAATATACATATATACAATTTTCAATGATACCCCAAAACGTGTACTGGTCACCATGATCGGTGTTCATTGACTACTAGGTCTATGCAAATCCGCTAAAAAACTACAATATCGTTTTCTTTGTCTGAAATTAGAATATTTTTTAAATAATTCAAAATATGCTATAAACAAACAAAAAAGGAGAACATAGGCCGCTTTTAAGGTGTTGTAACCGTACTGGTATGTATTCAAGAAACATTGAAAGACACAATACATACGCAATAGGCTACCGAAAGTTGGACACCTAGAAGCATCGGTCCTCCCTACGTAATCACTGACAAAGTTGTGCTTTGTTTTTATGGTTTGAAAAACTGTTCGCGTGAGAAGTTTGTGTTCAGAATTCATGTTCCTTATGTTTATCAATTGTATACAATTCATTTTACACGCGTATTCTATCCAGTAAAGTATTTCCAACAAAATATCAAGCTAAATAAACTCATTTGTAAGTGTATTTTAATGTATTGTTTAAATTAAGTTACCACTTTGTCCGTAATAATCGTGGCTACCAAATAGCTAGGTACCCGCAGTAATGCATGTGGTCAGTAGTTTTGGTTTTCACGACAGATCGCAGCAGCCTACAACCCTTATTATAATAAGTAAACAATCTGTTTACCTACATTATACCGATACTGACAACATACTCGTATAATCAACTTGACAAATGTAATGAAATTTAACAATCCAATAGGCCTACATTAAAATAATTTAAATTACTAAACTTTTTTCTGAGTTGTGAGAAGTATTTTAAATAGCATGAAAGTTTTTTCAATTTCTCTGAACTTTTATTTTCTAGTATTTTTGTTGTTTTCGCTCAAACATTATTTGCCTGCACATAGTTATAAGCTATTTTGACAATAATTCTAACTTTAACTAGGCCTACCTAACTATGTTTGTGTATTTTTAACTCGGTAAATGTGTACAATTATAAATAAGGATTGTGTGCCTACCCAAGTTGAACATGTATAGGTATTTTCAAACTTTTATAGAACTAATGTAGGCTACATGTTATGCTCTGAGGTGAGAAGTTGTACAAAATATTTCCCATAATCCTTTTTGTTTACTTCGTCTTTCAGAAGGAACTTCTTAGGCCTGTGAACCAGAGGCGGATTTACACTAATGGCTCTTAGGGGCTAGTAGAAATCTTCCACCCCTACACTGGACAAATTTGTTTAGGTAAATATTACCCTAAACCATGGGTAATCGTTAGATAGATACACATAAGGAATTTTTGTGTCGTTATTTGAGGGATTCCAATACTCAATTTAGGCAAAAACCATACATTTTTATAGATTTTTTTTGTTGATTGAACATTGCAATAATGTACGCATATAAGAGGATGGTGCGATAAAACATTTTTTTGAGTTTTTTCTCCTAAGTTAAAAGTTTAGTTTTTTAACCGTAGAACCGGCAGCTTTAACGAAAATAGATTTTTTGGCGTGTGCAAGCATTTATTCAAAAATTCGCCAAAAATAGTAAATTAACCCAATCCAAAAGTGTTCCATAGCTTTTTTGTAGAGAATGCCAGTAAAAAAATCTGGAAATTGGTTGACCGTGCAGGCCAACCCTAGAACTTCCCGCTTAGTTTGAATTTTAAACGCTTAAAATGAGTTTTTTTGTTAAAATACAAAAAAACGAAAATTTGTGAATTTTTAAACAACGATAACTTTTGAATGCGTCGTTCGATTTTCATTTTTAAAAAAGCATTCTACGCAGTTTTTAAAGCACAAAAAGAAAATGTACAGGTTTATATTGATTGGTTGACAAATCTGGAAGATATGTTAAAAAAATACCAAAAAATATCAAAAAACGAAATTTTTTGAATTTTTAAACAGCGATAACTTTTGAATGCGTCGTCCGATTTTCATTTTCAAAAAAGCAGTCGACGCAGTTTTTTAAGCACAAAAAATGTATACATGGTTTTATTATGATTTTTTCGCACGCTTTTAAGTTATTTTTAAAAAACATAAACATTCCAAAAAAAATTTAGGTTATTTTTTTAAATTTCTTCGGATTGGCTCGATGGATTAACTCTCAAATCTAATCAGATCTAAGTTTTGATACACCCTTTCGAATGACATGTCGTAGAATTCAATCGGTTGATTCGTTTTTGAGAAACTGTACGACAAAAATTTATTTACACACATACATCCACACACACACACACACACACACACACACACACACACACACACACACACACACACACAC
>JAGFPH010004734.1:40218-103573 GCA_018207615.1 Philaenus spumarius
TTATTAATTGAAAAACCTCTTTCAACTGAAGCCTGTGGGATAAGATCAAGATCAACTTCATCACTTTCCAAAGATGACAACATTGTTGTTTGGTCCAATAAGGTCATAGAAAAAGGAACCCAACCTGTCTTTAGACCTGTCAAATTTGCTGAAGTCTGTCTCTGGGTATTCAGACAATAGCAGCTTCTGAGAGAGTACTGGTGGAGAAAGTCTAACTATTAAATTTCAAAACTACTATATTATACCGGTATTATGAATTTTAAACAACCTGCATTCTCTCATCTTACATTTTTATTATGTTTGAATGGTTAAAACTAATTACATGTACGCATGGTATACGTACCAAGATCAGTCAATAAAATTTAGAAATGAAATCGGCATTTTGGAATAGAGGGGAAAATTCCAGGACAGAAACCTAATTTTAAAGGACATCACAGAAAATTCAAGGATAATTCCAGGTTCTCCAGGACAACAGATGAAATTCCAGGTTTTCCAGGACGATTATGGACTCTGGACAAGTAAGTATTAATAAAATCTGTATAAGACTGTTTCTGCCCAACAATTGAAGCTTTTGAGCTTTCGACTTAGAGAGGCAGATGAACATTTTAGCCAGCCCAAGCCCAGAAGCATCGTTCCGATGTGTGGACCAACTTGTCTCTGTCCAGATTTCAACAACATTTCTCAGATGGCTCTTGAGCTCCCACAGAAAGGATCTGGGCCAATGAAGGGGTTTCAGCCCCAACTCTTGCAAGGCAATCCGCTGCCTCATTACCCTTTATACCTACATGGCCAGACACCCATTTAAGAATAACTTCATTGAGTCTAGCCATTTCATTCACTGCTTTGAAACAGTCCAAAACTAGCCTTGATTCAAAGGTGAATGATTCCAGCGCCTCTAAGGCGGCTTGGTTATCAGAAAGGATATCGATGCTAGCTCCCGTAATTCCTTTTTTTGAGGATATTACGGGTGGAGAGATCAACCGTATTGACCTCTGCCTGAAAAATTCGATGGTAAGGAGCCCAAAGCCCTAGATAGTAGAACCATAAAACCCTGCTGGTCATTTTGGAGCCATTTTTAAACCACTTGTGAGCAGAAAATCATTATTACTGCTATAAGTAGAATAATTCTTCAATCCCTCTGCACACTAACAAAAAATATCTTGTACGCTTAAGAAATTGTATTGGGCTCTTCAAGCACTTAATATTTTGAGGTAACTTATTGAACAATCGAGGTACCAAATGTTGCATGTTTTTGTGGAAAACAGCTCAACTTAACCTGCATTTTGCGAGATTTCTTTAAGGTGTGGCTAGTGAAACGACCTTTTAAAATTCCCACACTTTTCCCTGACATTTCCCTGACTAAATAACTTTTTCCCTGACCAAATCTTAGAAAAACCACAAACAAAACCATGCTAATTTTATTTTAGTAAATCAATCATATTATATTGGTAAGTAAATAAATTTTTAGGGAATTAATTAAATATTTAATTAAACACTGTATTATTATAACAGTTCAATATTTAATACTATCTATGTTACTGTACCAACCACCAGCAGTTGCAAATTACACATTTATTATGACTATAAATATTAAATTAAACAATGAATTACTCAAATTATATTTTATTACATTATAACAAAAGAAATAACTAATTGGTTTTTGTAATCCAGCTACCGGAACAGATTTGCAATAAATATTTAATTAATTGATACAAATATACCCAAATTCAAAAACATTTAATAATAAAAGTGAATAAAACTACCATTTTTAGAAACAGCACGTTATAGAAAGATTTCAAAGTCATATCACGGCAAGTGCATTGGAACAAGCTGCTACAATCACTTAAGCCGATAATTGCTTTTACGTATCAGAATACGTAGTTTTCTTATTGTTTAATTTAGAATTTCATCTAATCTTTAATGTTTATTTTCTCAATTAAAAATTGTAACTATCTATGATTTTAAATAGTTATTTTTAACTATTTTGCTTAGAAATGTTATTTTTCCCTGACCTTAACCAAAATTCTCTGATTTTTCCAGAAAAGTAAAATTACTTGACTTTCAGGTTTTCCCTATCGCTAGACACCCTGCTTTCTCTCGTAATTTCTATACCGTTTGTTTATTGCTGAAATGGTTTGTGTTTTTAGACTCAGTTTCTTGTCTACTATCAGAATAAGAAACATTTCCCAATTCATAAGATCACCCTCATCTGCACCAATTACCTGTATTTAAATAATTTCTGTAAAGAATTTCTACTCTTCCAAAAACAGAGTATACAAACTCTCGATCGGAAATATTATCGATACTTGCCTAATATGTTCCAAAACAGATCTAGAAGGCTGCGGCCTGCCTCCAGCTTCGTCCCTTAGGTCTTTATCACCGTTAACTGCTGCAAACTCTAGGATTTTTTCTATCGAAGGATACATGATCGTGTGTTCCGCGTGATATCTGCAATAGAAATAAACAATGTTAGGAATAGAAATACACAGACTGATAACCGAGCATTGGTCGAAAATATTCCCCCTAGCAGAATCTTTGAACAGACCGTTTTGAAAATCCCTCAAAAGTCTATATCGATACGTCAGCAAATTTGTTTACAGTCGATGAAAAACTATTTTCTAGAAATATCTCGCACATTATTGATCTTTCAGCAAAATCGGCTCAGTAATTTGTAGCGTACTAAATTTAATACAAGAAAGGTTTTCTTATAGGTGTTTTTTTTTTTTTTTTTTTTTTGTTGTAGGTAGATCATTCACGTTTCTCAGACTTTAGTCTTCAGTTCTGTCTCTTGAATGAAACCTACACATTTAATGAAAACTGAAATATTTGTTAATATCAGTTTGTAAACTGGTAAGTAGGTCTGTGTTAAGCTGCCATGATCGGCGAAGCTAGATAAATAATTGTAGACGTCAAACCAGAACATCAAGCGACCGCACGACATCGTCGCAGAACGAAAATGAGACTTGCAGAAAGATATCGTACAAAATGAAAGTTTTTTGCGAGGCATAAACAAACATTTTGAAAAACAGTTCAAAACAATCCATTTAATGGAAAGCAATTTGCATGGTTTCAACCGATACGTATTGAAGAGTGCGACAACTTCAATTAATTTTTGATTGGCTCCGCTATTTCTCAACAAAGCTATTTATATACACTTACACATTGGTGACAGCAAAGACCAAAGACGACTATTTCACCCTCTGTAGGACACGTTTCTGCTTATATATATATATATAAAACAAAGTCGGGTTTGTTACACCACTTACAACTCAAGAACGGCTGAACCAATTTTTATAACCTTTGATTTGTTGGATTTATCTCCGCCCCGAATAGCAGAATATCTATTAAAATATAGAAAAAATACATAAATAAAATTAAAAACCCAAAATAATTTTAGGTTAGGCCTATACTGATGAACAAACACAGCCATGTTATTTGAATGTATTTACATTCATTACCGTAACAACCAATAAAATAACAGATACAACAGTTGATTGAAATGTATACTCTATGTAATAAAAATGAAATGCTGTTCGTTGGTAAGCGCATCACTTGAGAACGGCTGGACCAATCTGGCTATTTTTTGTTTTAAAATGTTCGTAATAGTCCGAACTAGGTTTTTATATAAAGAAAAATTTGAAAAGTTTCCCGAAAAAGTTTCAAATTTGGAAGAAACCAAACAGCCTCTTTTGTATGGACTCAAGACCATAACTCACGAAAACAGCTGTTCTAATAAAATGCTTAGTAACACATGTTTGTTTACATTCATTACCACAGCAACTTTACTTATCAGTTTATTATTCTTCAAAACCAACAGCTTTTTTTAATTTAGATTGACCAACTTAAAGCAAACAAAAATCAAGTCCTATAAAAGCGAGCGTACGTACGAGCGTACGTGGAGTAACATTTAAAGAAGAAATAACGTAACAGCTGATTTCACCCATCATCTGTAATACACAAACAAAACCTAGCGCAGATTATACTTTGGGGTTATGTTTACAACTTCAATCAATAATATAGCCTATAATATTAATAATTTCTAAATCATTTGATCTATCAATATGAAATAAAAGGCAAGTAAAAGATAATATTTTTATCTTTCTTTAAATATATATAATAACTAGCTGGCCCGACCCGGCTTTGCACGGATAGACAAATCAACCTGATACTAATAATTAGCCCAAGTGTTTTAGTTCATTGTAAAAAAAAAAAATGTTCATTGTAGGCCTAACCTAAAATTATATTCAGTTTTTGATCCAAATCAGTTGTTGATCAAAATCAGCTGTTTTAAGCTTTTCATACGAACAGCTGTTTTTTGTGCTCATGATAAAATCAAAAGAAATCTTTCTTCTTCTTCCTTAAGATTGACCTTTCATAAGATTAACATTGAAACTTTGAGGGCCACTGGGGCGTAGCCCTTATCACTAAGGGGTATGAAAAATAGATGTTAGCCGATTCTCAGACCTACTCAATATACTCACAAAATTTCATGAGAATCGGTCAAGCCGTTTCGGAGGAGTACGGGAACGAACATTGTGACACGAGAATTTTATATATAAGATAATACATAAACACAAAATCTTAACAAATATTCCTACAGTTTTATAGTCCTTATAATTGTACACATTTACCGAGTTAAAAATCCCCGTCTGCAAAGTTAGGTAGGCCTAGATAAAGTGTGTTGTTTTTTGTATAAATGATGTCTTTCTGATCTATATCTAATTAATCCGCCTGTGATTTTTCACGGGGATATACTAGTGCTTACTATATTTTAATTTAATTCAAACATTGGTTGTTGCATATTATATATAAAACAGCTGATTTGAATCCAAAACTGAACATATTTTTAGGTTAGGCCTACAATGAACCAAAACAAGTTTATTTGCAACCAAACTGGGCAAAAAAAACCCAATTGTAAATCAGGTTTTTTAAAATTTTTCACAACTATCAGTTTTTTGTTTTTTAGATTTGGTAAAGCAAACAAAAGGTTTACTAAATCTATAGGCCTAAAGGTTCACGAAATCTAAATCTAAACAATTTGATTACTTAAGTCAATGTAATGAAATGGAATAACTTTACTACCCTTTAAATTAAATCAAGCAATAGCGAAGCATTGCTGGGTCCACTAGTATATAGATAATCCAAATACCACTCACTCATCATGAAATCTCAAAAACCACCGAACGGATTGGAATGACATTTTTTATGTAGCTTCCTCTAGGGACTTAGGTGCTAGCTAAAAAAGTTAAAAAAAATTCAAATCTTTAGGGGGGTTTGGAGGGGTCAAAGTTACTACAAATCAGCATAAGAAATACATAGTGTTATATATTTATTGATATATTTTTGTTGTTAATATACAAATAACTTTGATTTGTCTATCCGTGAAAAGCCGGATCGGGCAGCTAGTAAATTTATTCTAGTAATACCTATATTCAATTTACAATGACAAACATTGCCCATCTCAGAGACGTAAGGTAGGTCAGTAAATTACCCCCTGGGATAGGACAGTTCAACACACGGGGTTAACACATCAAGTAACTTACTTATGGAATGTTATCGTGAGAGCAGTCGAATGTTCTACATTAGGATTGGAGACGACCGTGCCCAGAGGATGTAAGAGATCGTCCGTTTGCGTCTCCTCGGCAAACGTCCACATGTACAAGGTCATAGCACCGGTTTTGAGTTGGTTTTTAAAATCGTATACTGTGGTATTCACCCAGCCCATTGGGTTAACGTAAAGCTCCTGCAAATAAAAAAAACAGATTGAAAAGCTATTCTTTGAGAAATGTGCAGATTTTGTTGAGATAAGATTAAATTTTAGTGGATAAAAATAAATTACTGTAACATAGAGAAATTTACTTCTAAAAGACATTGTTAGTGTCTGGGAAAACAACAACAGCCTTTGTCCATACCTAGAGCAGTATTACCACTTGCACTTACCCATCACATCCTGTATCATAACCCCAAAGTCTATAGACTCCACGATCAGGGTGCCCATACACAACAGGACATCGGCATGGACAATACCATTGAGCTGGAACAACCATACGTGTTTGCTGTCACCAGAGAGGACAATCATTGCAACAACGGAGCACGGGGATGTGTTTCCTACCATGGCAGCGGATATCAGGGTCGCTATCTGAGGGGCACGGCGAGCAGCTTCTCAAGGGAGGTGACTTGAACAGTTTAGCACGGAGTTGTACGTGGCACTACGGGCAAGAGCCAACCCATGATCACAGAGATCAGACCAGGCTTGTATACCGTAACCCATCCAACATCCCGCACCCATTTATTATTACGAGATCCATAGTTTCACCTCATCCCAAGAGATCCCAGGTACAGTAGAGATGTCCATACCCTGTCATTGTTCTCTGAGAGAGGGCCAGGACATTCTGATCAACGAGCAGTTTCCGTGCGACAGGAGGACGACCACGAGATTCACGGTGCACACTTACATCCTTGTAATTGAAGCCCTTTACGACCACCCAAGTTCATGAACTTACCCCACATCCTTGAGAACAACTGGACCATATCTACCCCAGCATTGTTTGTCTACAATTACATTGAGGCAAATACTTTTGTGCTGTCACCCTTCCAAAGGCATGGTCAGACACGATGGAAACGATTTAGTTAGAACATTTAGTGCTAGGAGCTTGGACAGCTGTGCTAACTTTAATTACCATTTACTTAGAGATAAGAACACATATATTGAATAGTGTAGTAACGATGAGGACACTACCAGGGATTTTCCCCGGCTTTAGCAAACGTCAGGGACGACATTTTTTCTGGAGGGAGTGTTGTTAGGATTAGTAAAGTAGGATTAGGTATTATACACATAGTCATATCTACTTATATAAAGCTAGACGGTAACACTGATTCATTGACATTAATTATTAGGCACTTCCCGTAATCGGAACCCCCTCAACCT
Organism: Philaenus spumarius; assembly: GCA_018207615.1. NCBI lineage: Eukaryota > Metazoa > Arthropoda > Insecta > Hemiptera > Aphrophoridae > Philaenus > Philaenus spumarius. Next base: position 47,147 of record JAGFPH010004734.1, read on the forward strand.
TATACTTGAATTAAAGATCTCGGCGAGAAACTTTTGGGAAAATTGCCAGAAGTTAACATTTTTTTATTTTGAAAGCACCTTTTGGGCGGGAAAGATTTTTTAGATTTTTTAATTTTTTCACTTTGAGCGCGTTTTGTAAGAAAACGGTAAGAGATACAAAAAATGTTAAATACAAAAGTTGTAGAAAATTTTATTTCAGACTAACGATTTTTCATCAGATTTAAGATCCAATCATCCATTTAGCCACTATTCATCCGAGAAGGGAAGCTCCGCCCAACGTTCTTAAAGCTAGCCGGTTTCACTGATTCACTGACATTAATTATTATTCACTTCCCGTAATCGGACCCCCATCAACCTTATACTTGAATTAAAGCTCTCGACGAGAAACCTTTAGGAAAATTGCCAGAAGTTAACATGTTTTAATTTTGCAAACACCTTTTGAGCGGGAAAGATTTTTTAATTTTTTAAAATTTTTTTAATTTTTTCACTTTGAGCTCGTTTTGTAAGAAAACGGTAAGAGATAGCAAAACATGTTAATACAAAAGTTGTAGAAAATTTAATTTCAGACTAACGATTTTTCATCAGATTTAAGATCCAATCATCCATTTAGCCACTATTTATCCGAGAAGGGAAGCTCCGCCCAACGTTCTTAAAGCTAGATGGTTTCACTGATTCACTGACATTAATTATTAAGCACTTCCCGTAATCGGACCCCCCTCGACCTCATACTTGAATTAAAGCTCTCGACAAGAAACTTTTGGGAAAATTGCCACAATTTAACATTTTTAAATTTTGGAAGCACCTTTTGGGCGGGAAAGAATTTTTCGATTTTTTCAATTTCTTCATTTTCCCACTTTGAGCGCATTTAGTAAGAAAACGGTAAGAGATAGCAAAAAATTTTAAATACAAAAGTTGTAGAAAATTAAATTTCAAAGAAGAGATTTTCCATCAGATTCAAGATCCAATTATCCCTTTAGCCGCTATTAATCCGAAAAGGAGCTCCACCAAACAATCCTTCAAATTTCCCATGTTAATCTTATGGAGATAATGTTTAATGATTATTATTTTTTAAGTTTTCTGAATTTTGGTTCTTAATCATATCGATAAGCATGGAATTCTGCGTTTCCAAACTCCAAATGCTCGTTCTATCCTGTTTCTCGTTTGGATACGAGCCATGAGCAATATTGTACCTTTTTTCCGCTTCGCTACGGGGATGCAGAAGTTTAGTTAGAAGATAATTCCGGCACGGGTAACCGCTATCTACGAGCAAGTAGCAGCTGTTATTACTGTACAACCCTGCTTCCAAATCGGCGCAAAATGCTGATGAATTAAAAATTGTACATGGACTGAACCCCTCTATCTAGCCGTAATTTCCGTAAAAGCATTACAAATTACTTGCACGTTTATAGAAATACGTACTTTTCTATTGCGATACAGCTCAACGTCTGGTCCACCAGGAAACTGTATTTTAATGTGAGTAGGCCTACAGTCTGCAAATCCAAAGACGTTTGGAAATATTCAAATTTTGAAAAAATCATTGTTAGTTTGCGAAATTTCCTCATTTTGTAACATTTTATTAAAGTTAGGCCTCAACGAGGCTAAATAGTGGGAAATTCTTTTTACTGTTTTGCGCACAGTAATTTTATGAATACTAATTAAGTCTCCCGCCACATTCTGAAAAGTACAAAAACGAAGTGCAATTAGTAATTGATCCATTTTTGATAATGGCATACCTCTGTTTTAATAATTTCAATTTCTGGGATAAGGTTCAAAATGAAAATAAATTAAATAATACTGTCTCTTTACTGTGACGTTTTTAGATTTCAGCGCCACCTATATTTTTTTTTCTCTTAATCTTTACGTCTCCGACAGTCTACAACCTTTCTGTATTTATCCTTACCGACACTTTCCAAGTAGTTTCTCCTTTCTCCGCTAGGAACCGACTCCGTACGGTATCCAGCTTTAGTACCTTTCCTTATCAAGTTATACGACAGCTGTTCTCTAGACCGTTAACCTTGCTTCGTTTTAGAACATTCGAGAACAGAGTCCGCCATCGCTTCCACTACAGGAAAGTCCACTTTTGTTATGTCGCTGATATAGTTAAATTATGTTGTGGATTAATTCCTTATATTTATTTAGTCGCGAGTTATGCGCAAGGCTATTTGACATGCCTTTGTTATAAGCCTTTATTTTGTGAATACCAGTTACACTGGTTCAACTTCAGGGGATAATTAACCCATACAATGCCATAAGCTACACCACAGCTACGCCTTACTGAAAAGGCCTACCTTTCAACAGGACTTTAAATAAAATAAAATTATTGTATCTACAGTGTTCTAGTTATAGACAGAGATTAATTTGAAATATCAATGATCTGCAGTTGATTTTTGTGTTAAATATTAAACAGGCTGTATTTTGAAAAAGTAATTTTGTGTATGAATACTATATAGGATATGTTTTGTATTTAATAATTGGGCGGTGCAGCTATAGCAATATTTCGGACCATAGCCCCTCAGGGCTGTACACACTAGAAATTCTTATATTTTTATATATATATATAGAGAGACGTCTCATAATCATTTATTTATATTTATTTTATTTACTTTTAGCTTTATAGTTGGCCAACGACATGTGTTTGTTATTTTCCTAATCAAATCCATGGTATGTCATGTTATTTTGTAATTTTGTCTAACCTTTTGTATTAAATCTGTAATTTTTATTAAAGGGGAGGGTTTTGATTTTTGATTTTTTGGGGAGGGGATTTCAAATTTAAATAAATATATATGTATTTCCTTTTTTTAATCTAATTTTTTTGTATTAAGGGCGTATAATTTATCTAAACTTTATCTAAGGGCGCATAAAATTTAACTTAACTTTTATTAATAAACCTAAAATGCATTCTAGTTCTATGGTTTATTTAGTTAACCTTTAGGTACCTTATACTTTGTGAGTAAACAGCTGAAACATTCATACCTTTGGTGACATTTAAATTTTAAAGGTAAGTTTTGAACAGTACCAATCTATGTGGCCCAGTATTGCTTCCGTTCCCCATTTAATCCTTCGTAAGATTGGTACATTACTGAACCTATATCTAGCTGTAAATTCACTATCAGAATAAAAATTTAATACATCAAGTCTTATTTTATAGATTCTTACCGGCAAATTATGAATAAATTCAACCAACTCATCATCTGAACTGCTGCTGTAATTAATTGCTTCAAAATTCATTTTATTAATCACAATACTACAATACGTACTACGATCACGTTAATAAAACATAACGTGTTTAATAACGTCGTTGAATGTTTTTGGCTTAACAAACCAGTTCGAGTGACTTAGAAAACCGTGTGTACCAAATTCGGACCAAATCGGATGAAAAATGCAGCCATCAGAGTGCAAACACATGTATATAAAGTTTTTAATGATCCGGGGACCATGGTCGGTGCTCATTTACTCCCGACCTTAGCTCTCGCCATAAGAGTCACTGTAATAGGACTGCAATCTTTCCTGTGGAAATTCGCTAATAACCGCTGGTTAAACATATTTATTCCAAATGTTGGCTTACGAACTCATCCGATCGACTTAGAAAACTGACGTGCGTACAAATAGGACGTAAAATGAGGCCACTAGAGTGCGAACACGTACATATTTAAAATGTTTAATGATATCAACAACTGTAACATTTTAAAGCAACTGAGAGGGTTAGAACAAATTGAAAATATAAGATCAAGGGTAAAGAAGTCTGGCTGGAAAATTAAAATAACTGTGGATAGTAAGTTTCACATACTAACCTCAAAATTTCGTTTTTATACAAGATATCCTAAATAAATCAATTCAAACTGCTTTGGGAGTTCGGCCTATTAAATAATTAAAATAAACACTAAAATTCATAAACAATAACATCTAAGTTAAAAGTAAACTTACCTTTTCCAAAATATTAAAAAAACCGAGTAAAATTTATCATAGCCTATGTTGACAAGTAAGAACATTTTCACAGTTCTTAACGATATAAATTCATTCATGTTTTAGCATTAGAAATATTAGAAATTAAGTAAAATCATTGTAAATTATTTATTAGTTTAACCAAAGTGTTAGGGATTTCAAAACAAATGTGTGTAAATATAAGGTGAACAAGACAGGTTAGCAATGCTAACGGGTTAATATTTCTTTTTGGTAATCGCAGCCATCGCAGCTGGCAGCCAAGCAGCGGAACAGCTGTGTGGAAATTATCAAGTGTGAGAATACAAGTGTATATAAAATAAATGAATTGCATATTTTAAGTGAATAAAACAATATTAACATTTAAAAAGGTGGATATATACAATTAGGAAAGTGAAAATAAACAATTGCATTACAATAAATATGACCAAGTATGTTTTAAAAAAACTATTACAACCACGACATTCCATGTTCGGCTAAATAGAGCAAACGAAAATCGAAGGTGGTTTTCAATTGTTAAGGAGGGAGTGCAATAACACTTCTGGTATTTGTTTATTCTCTAGATTAATTATATATTATTTATAGTAAAATAATCAAAGAATAGAATTATATTGAATAAATATGAAATATTTATTTAAACAAGAGACATTTGGTCTTAACAATTATCGATTGAAATTAACAATTTTTTTTTTTTTTTTAAATTTAATAAATTCTTTGTAATTTGTTAATTGATTTTATTTAATCACTCTTATCTCGGGGTTCCGGTTGGTGCCGGCTTTTCCCAAAATTTATTAAAATTTAATAATAAACAGAACATAGAAATCTTTGAATAATAACAATAATAAAAGAAATAAAATAAGGTTAAATGTTAATTGAGGAGGTATATCATGAATTAATAACAGTATATATATATAGTTTAGTGGAAGAACACTGGGGAAAAGTTTCTATAACAAGGATTAATCAATACTGTGATTATTATCTTTGAAAGTTAATGTTTTCACTTAAGGCCTAGCCTATTACACTTATTTTAAGGTATAATAGAAAAATGGATAGATCTCACCATAGGTTAGTTCTTTTGGTTAGGCTATTATTTTATTTTATGTAATTGGTGGTCATTATGCCTTTAATCCTTTTTACCATTCTTCAGTATCAATTAAGAGATAGTTTTTCTTGTTTGATTATATATAGTTTTTATTTCTTCTCTGATTTTTTACAAGACAAAAAATTGGGTGACCTTTTTTTTTCTATAGTTTTACAATAATGCCCGATTTTGTTCTGTTGAGACACAGCTGGTAACTTACGCACTTGTTCACTAGATATTTTCACTTTCGGTATAGTTATGTTTAGGCCAGAGATAATATTACCAAGGTTTAGGCTATAAGTATATTTATTTAAATTTTGGTTCTGCTAATTTAATAGTTTATAAAAAATTTGATCTTATTAAATGGTCATAGATTTATTCTACAATGATGAACAATTTTGATATATTAATTAAAATACTTAAATAACTCCATTATAACTAGGATATCATTTTATTATTTAGTTTTAATATTTAGAAGTAAAAGAAAGGAATACATCTGTTTTCATATTTGGTGTAACCTCTAAACCAATCATTATCGAGTCTACCAAAGTAGGCGTATTTAGCGAAGATTTAATCTTTAAATACGGATATTTAATTATTCGTACGGTTCCACGCAAAAACAATAATTTCTTTGGAAATATATATAAATTTTGAATAATTCTGATGTATGAAGTATATCTAAAATATCGAAGAGTCATTTTAATTTGTTCTTTTTTTTTAATTTAATACTGTTATCTAACGGTACCACTTCTAGACGGGAGTTCGCATATTTTCCGCTAGGCGTCGCTCGGCCACAAGTCCATGAATGGGATTCTTTATATTATCGTATCTTTCTTTGAAGAACTATTTATTTTAGGCATTATTTCCTCTTTACTCAGACTATATTTGAATTGTTACAGGAGTTACAAAATATATTCGGCGAAGTAAGCACTCTGATTTTAGTCTTGATCCAGTGCAGACGTATTTCAAAAGTATTTAAAAAAAAATTATATTCCCAAGAGTAGTAAAGTACAAGAAAGTAAATAGTACAAGTAACTTGGAACTGAAAACAATACCGGTAGTAAATTTCAAGGAAACAGTTTGTAAGCAAGAGGCCATATTGAAGGTAATACCTGACCTAAAATATATCCATTTTCAAAAACACTGCATCCAAATTAAAACTGCAAAATCAATATAAACTTTATAAACTTTTTAAATCTAGATCGAACTTTTCACAAACTTGGACTTTTAATATTTTAGTTTTAGGAATTTTATAAATTAGTTTAGTATTTCATGTATGTTAGTTGTAAGTGGTAAATTTGAGATTGCTTATTTAACAGCCAGGGATTCTTAACCCAAGATAGAGAGTCTTATTTAAAAAAAAAAAAAAATATATAAAATATTCATTGTGCTCTGAAGCAAATATAAAATTGTAAAAAAGAATGTAAAAGTAAAGAAATTGTAAAATAAAAACCATAAAGGAGTTAGTACTTATTTCTTCAGCTAAGTAGTAGTACCGGTAGTTTTAAAATTATCAGTAACTTTTATCATAAATTGAACATAAAAGAAGTTTTACTAATATTATAATTTGACGCCCAACAAGTGGGACATTTTGAAAAGAGAATAATTCAGATTATAAAACGTGTTCTGGGGACCACGATCGGTACTCATTAACTATCCTGACCTTAAGCCTCACCATAAGAGCCACTGCAATAATTCTCTAAAAATAATTAATGTTATTCTCATTGAAAAGTGCTTGTTTGATATAGGTCTAAGGAACCCGCTCAATTGGTGAACCATTTGAAAAACAGCCAAATACAGTATAATATAATAGGCCTACACAGTTAGTCAAGTTATTTTATATTTTGTATGTTTTTATGTGTTTACTTCCAACAATGTAACTATTTCTTTATTAGACATTCACTAAATTTCCATAGCAACAGTTGTTTTCTCTCATTTGCAATCCTAAACTCTATTGAAACAGGTCAACTTACATTTTGTTCTCTGAACTGTAGGATAATCTCTGAATTATCAATTGAGTCGTGTAGCTGGTGATTGGAGAAGTGATTGGTTGGATTTGAAATCAATCAATGGAAGTAGCAATGAAAGATATGGATACACAAACCGATTTGAAAGACATAACGAGAGATTTGATGTGGGGCCCTGTGGAACGAGATTTTATAGAATGGAAATTTGACAAGGACGCATGGTTGAACAAGATATACGCAAAAATTGATGCATTTACATTGGACGATTCAGAAGAATATTATAAATTTGCAAACGTGAAATGTAACCGCCCTTCAAATGAAGATGTGAAAACAAACAAAATTAAATCTGGAGGATTTTTTCATAAATTTTTTTGCTGTTTTCAAATTGCAAAAATTAAGGCTGTTTAATCACATTTCATAAAATTGGCAGAAACAGAAACCAAAATTAATTATATAATATATTCTTAACTATGCGTATTTTTATGGTAATTATGTACCTATATTTCATGTATAACATATATTTCCACATTTTCAAATTTTTGGTATTCCAATATATTCTTTTTAAAAACTGTTAATTGATTGTTTTATTTCATTTAGTTTTTATATTTCAATAATAATTAGTATTTATTTAGTTATAAAATCGTCTAATTTGTATTGTGAATAATTATATATTATACCTTTATCTGTTCCTAAGAAACTCAAATGTAAAAGACTGACTTGGGGATCTTATAAGGGTAGAGGCTATCTCTTTTAACCCTACTAGTGCCCTAGTTATAGCTCAAATTGGCGAGCCGGTTTTTAGTGTTTTGCAAGCATATTTTAAAAAAATTCGCCAAAAATAGAAATTATATACCAATTCAAAAGTGTTCTATACCTTTTTTGTAGAGAAAGGTTCAAAGAATTCATATATGCAATTAAAAAAATTATTGATGTAAAATTGTAAAAGTTATTAGCTCAAGAAACAAAAAATGTTCAGTAACGAAAGGAAAAAGTTCAACTTTAGGCCCAAATAACAAGTAGTAAACATTTTTTGTAATTTTTTCGTAAGCGTAAAAAAGTTTTGTAATTTAGTTCTAAATAGAACTGTATAAAAACATTTATCAATTTAAAATTTCTTATTTTGAAAAAAACAGTTTTTATGTTCCAAATACATAACTGGTAACAAAACTAGGCCTAGTTTGAAACGTAATTTACTAATAAATGCTTTGCCCAAAAATGAAATATTATAACAAAGTGTAGAGGATACAAAAAAGTTTTAAACACAAAAATTAAAGTTTTTCCTTTCCAACGGTGCCGGTTTTATTACGATTGGACGATTTTAAGTGCATTAAATAACCGAATATGCAAATTCTCGCATAGGTTCGAATTGGTTGCATCTTTCTCCTGAGAGAACGTCACTTTGGGCAGTCTGGCACTGTGAGGGTTAAAAAAAAGAGATCAGTATTCACCGAACAAGAACGAAATGGGAACAGCTTTGTTCTAATAAATGTCATCATAAAATCTAAAATTCAAACTCTAATGAATACCTTATTAAAGTAAATGTACATAGCTCAACACTTTTAGGTTCACAAGTTTTGTTACTAAATATACAATGGAACAAGTCTTCCAAGTAAAACTTAAAAATTTAGGATTTGATATAATTGTTTTAATAGAGGATATCTTTCAAAACTGCATTTTACCTTAACAATACAAATAGTAAACGAAAGCCGTGGCTGTTCTTTTCTTACTTCCTACAGCTGGTAGGGACAGCTCTTGCTTACTTCAAGCATCATTTTGTTCATCACTCTATGGCCCGGTTTCTGTCGTATAGATAAATCGTTTAATAGCTATAGTTTCAATAAATTTATGTGTGTTTCTTAAAGACATTTATAGAGGATGATTAGTTATCGAACGATTTATCAATTCCATTACTTTTATAGAACCAATAAAACCTACAAAATGGCCGATTTTGATCAGCTGTCCACAAAACATCGCATTTTTAGGTTATATTTTGCGTTAACTTTTCACACCAGAAGATTTGTTACAACTGGTTGGGTATTTATACTGTGCAGTAATGGCTGAAGTTTCCATAAAAAGAGATAGAGGGAAAAACTTTACGGATGTAGCATACATTAGTTCTATAACTCATATTTAAAAAAAACAAATTTATTGATGATAAAAGTTTGTATTCATATTCAGTTTATAACATCTAAACAGCTAATTTCACCCATCATCTGTAACACTTAAAGAAACCCAGTGTAGATTATAGTTTGGGGTTATCTTTACAGCTTCAATCGTTATAATTTCTTGTGAAGTTGATTTTTTTAAATATGAGTTATAGAACTAATGTATGCTATAACATACGTTATAATATTTTTGCTTTGAGATTATAAACTGTATATAAATTCAACCTTTTATCATCAATGTATTTGTTTATACTAATTTAAAGAAGAGATTCGTTTAGCTTCGGAAACATTTGTACATCTTCGTATAACATATAAACAAATTCGATTATTAATTTCTCAACTATAACATTAATAACTTCTAAATCATTTGATCTATTAATATGAAATAAAGAGCAATTAAAATTTTATCTTTCTTTAAATATACCGGGTGTCCCACGAAGAGGTCCCTATTTTTGAATTGATATGACAGACGTATAGAGCTTGCTACAGACTTGAAATTCTACAGTCGTGACTAACACATATGTAAAAGTAATACCCCTGAGTATCAGTTAATAATTCTGACTGATCCAAACAAAATGGCGGAAAAACAAAAAACAACAAAATCAGCAATCGTATTTTAAGGGCAAACCTACTTTTATTTAGAATAGGAACAGCTACAGCTGTTTAGACTATTTTAAATCTATCAGCTGACTGCGTGTATCCACAACAATGAACATATTTGGTAATAAACATTGGCATTTGTTATTAAGTTGCTTTGTAAAGTGTCTTATGTACCATGCCGTTTTCAACTGAGCAAAAAGTGAAATGTTGTTCCTGGGCTATTGCCTTTGAAAATGATTATGAAGCAATAAGGTGTTTTAGGGAAAGGTACCCAGGTGAAGTTCCACCGTCAAGGAAATCTATTCGTAAGTGGAAGACTATCCTACTAGAAACGGGGTCAATACAAAAAAAAAAAAACCATAGATCCTCCAACATAGAAAATTAAGAAATCGTATGTGCTGCTTTCATGGAAACTCCAAATACGCCTAATTCAGTAAGAAAGGTGGAATCTGCTACAGGGATACCGAAGTCATCTGTCGAAAGGTGTGCTAAAAAGAACAAAATCAAACATTATAAAACTCATTTAGTTCACGGACTGCTTGAAGATGATCCTGACAGACGATTGAAATTTTGTTCGAAAATAATTGAAAAGACTGACGTAGATAGCAAATGGCATGAAGGAATCGTGTTTTCAGATGAAGCGACATTTTATCGAACAGGAACTGTAAACAGGCATAATTGTCATTACTATAACACAAAAATTCACATATCTTACAAGAAGAGAAATTAAAATCAACAGGTATAACAGTTTGAGCTGCTGTTACCAAGGATGGTGTTTTGTCGTATGACATATCCCGACAAACAATGACTGGAGAAAGGTATGCATAAGTTTTAAGCAATCACATAGTTCCTCATTTTTCTCAGCCTGAGATGAAAGACGTTTTTTTCCAACAGGATGGAGCTCCTCCGCATTATGCTAATGTGGCCAAAGCAGTTTTGGACCAAAATCTTCCTAACCGTTGGATAGGTTGTGGCAGCAGCTTCATGGACTGGCCCCCAAGGTCTCCAGACTTGACTGTTTGTGACTTTTTTCTGTGGGGCTTTTTGAAGGAGAAGGTTTATTGTCATAACATTGCATCAGACGATGAACTAATGAGGTTGATCGAAGAGGAACTGTTGTTGATACCTCGAGAGTTGTTCAGCAAAGCGTATGACTGTTTTCTATTTCGTTGTCATCAGTGCATTGCGATCGATGGACATCAGTTTGAATAAGATATGGATCAAATACATTTAATTTATTTATGAGTTACTTATATCTTTAATTCCCTAACGTTGTTTAGTGCTTAGTAACATCGTTAAAATTCAATAACTATGTTGTAACACTTAAGCAAATAAAACTATTTTAACGAAAAAGTACTATTTCTTTGATATCCCGCCATTTTGTCCTAATGTGTCAGAATTAACTGATACTCAGGTGTATTTCTTTTACATATGTGTATGTTAGGACTGTTGAGTTTCAGGTTTGTAGAGTGTTCGGTGCATCTAATATATTAATTTATTCAATATTGTTGTTTTTTAATAGTTGGTTTTTAAATTATATATTTCTGATGTGTATCTAATTAATCAGCCTGTGATTTTTCACGGGGACTCACTACATGATAACTTTTCGATAATGGCCTACCTCTGTTATTAATAATTTCAATTTCCGGGATAAGCTTCAAAATGAAAATTACTGCCTCTTCACTGAACCTATATCTAGCTGTAAATTCACTATCTGAATAAAAATTGAAAGCATCAAGTCTTATTTTATAGATTCTTACGGGCAAATTATGAATTAATTCAATCAACTATCATCTGAACTGCTGCTGTAATTAATTACTTCAATATTCATTTTATTAATCACAATTCTACAATATGTACTACAATCACGTTAAACAAACATAACTTTGTAACAGTACATTTATTGGTTTGATAAATATTTATATGCTGCATTTTGGCACTACAGTTTATTGATCGATTTATCCATTCGATAAGCCTATTGAGAAACGAAATTATCATGTTTATGGAACCTATAAAGTTATCGGTTCGATAAATTATTTATCGAACGACTAAGAAACCGGGCCTAAAAGTGGTCCAAATTATATCGTGTTTGGTCTTATATTGATTACAATAACCTCATCGATGCGTTGTAAACTTTTTCAATCCTAAAAAGTTAACGATACAGTAGAGTCCATCTAATCCGAACTAATTGGGACCGAACATTGTTCGGATTAGCGGGAATTCGGAATAGACGGATTTCATAAATAATAATTGACGTGTTAATGGGTAAATAATGTGCGGGGATTGTGAATAGGTTCAGTGAAAGTCGGAAAGGAAATGCATTTCCTCCGATGACTCTTAGCGCCGAGACATTACCTACCCCTCTCCCTACCGACTTGAATCACTGCACCGAGCACTAGTACATAAATAAAATTAAACACAAAAAATAATTTTAGGTTAGGCCTAGACCTGATGAACTATAACAATTCAAAATATATATATTAAAATTTAAATGTATGAATATCGAAAGTTCTATTAAAAAACAACCAGAGGAAAGATGTCATTCATTAGATTAGTGTAGCCTAACGACACCTAGTGGAGAATATGCGAACTTCCAGAAAAAAAGCTGCCAATTGTTAATTAACACGGTTTTCGAAACTGAAATAAACCAATTAATATTAATTCCCGATATTTTCGACCTGTACTTCCCATATCAAAATCACGCAAAATTATCATATCAATCTAAGAAAATTAATACCTTAATCTAATATTAAATTATTCATTAATTATCTCTATTTAAAAGTCAAGACTTTCGTCTAACGAATAATAAGTTTAAAGCGGAAACCGTCATTAAAATTCAATTTACATGAAAACCATAAACTCTGAAGAAAAACCGACATAGTCTATAAACAGAATGAACCCTTTTACACACAAAAAGTCTTTGACGAAATTAACAAATATACACCGTTAGAACGGGACAATAGGAAAACCAACTTGAAAAATCATTTACAACGTACTGCCGAAGACATCTTCTTTCGGTAGCCACGCCCACGACGGAAGAACTTACCTGTGATTGGATCGTGAATTTACATCAGATGATTTAGTTTCTTTAGGTTTTGAACATAAAAAAAACTAGATTATAGAAGAGGTACCAGTAATATGGAGTTATTTAAGTATTTTATTCAATTTATCTATTATTTCCCACTATAAAATAACTATTAATTATTCTTTTAATGATTGCACTTTTCAAAAAAACAATTTTATACTCGAAAAGAGAAATTTGTTTAACCATTTCATTCATAAACCCTTACAAACACCACCACCCGAAGTGTATATTTAGTATATTTAGAAGTGTAAAAGTTCCGGAGTGTAACAACAGTGAAAAAATGATTATTCTTGTAAAAGCTGCCAAAGTAAGCAGTTGCTGAATTGGTTTGTGCTACACAATTTAATAAATTAGTTATTTTCGGACCCAATTTAACCATTCAAGACAACCAACAAGATTAGAAGAAGAACCGAAGATACAGATCTGATCAAATATAACCCAATTCCAAGTTAAAACAATAAAGGAGAATCGATAAAAATTTGGTGAGGCCATTCTAATTACATACAGGTTACGTTCTTTTTTTACATATTAGGCCTAGTGGTGAAACCACACAAACTATTAATATAAACTAGAACCCAACAAACATTATTTCACGTTGAAACAACGTATCATTGTGATAAGAACTATGAACTAAGCATTCCCTATTACATAATTTCATTCACCCATAACTATATCATACAAATTTGCTACTTACTAATAACGATTTACTATTTTCTTTACATTTTGTTTCTATTAATAAAACTATGTATTATAATATTTCTTCCATTAGGATATCAAATTAAACTTGGGAAAAGACGGCACTAACCCCACTGAGATAAAGTTTGCTTGTTTCGTTAACCAATCAACCGTAATGAACAATATTTATTGAACTCTAAATACACTTATAATTGGTATTTTATGTCAAAACGATCTTAACTAATGTTGAAAATAATTCTTTTACTTGTTGATTAAAGAATCTAGATTTCTTTTACTGCAAATTGTGTCTTTAATTATTTTACCATATATAATCTAGATAAGATATGTATCAAGTAATGTAAGTTTATTACTGTGATATATTTGTAATTTTGATAATTAAGATTCTTAAGTGAAGCTTCACAAACATTAACGAATAACAGATAAATTACTATCGTGTTGTTGTAGAACTAACACAGCCATGTTATTTGAATGTATTAACATTCATTACCATAACAACCAATAAAATAACACATTCAACAGTTGATTCAAATGTGTAATCTATAATAAAAATAAAATGCTGTTCGTTGGTAAGCGCATCACTTGAGAACGGCTGGACCAATTTGGCTATTTTTTGTTTTAAAATGTTCATCATAGCCCGAATTAAGTTTTTATGGAACGAAAAGTTTTCCGGAAAATGTTCAAATTCAAGAAAAACTGAACATTGTTTTTTCTATGAACTCAAGACCATAACAACTCACGAAAACAGCTGTTCTAATAAAATGCTTAGCATTCATTAGAATGTTTACGTACATTCATTTCCATAGCAACTTTACTTAGCATTTATAATCAGTTTACTATTCTTCAAAACCAACAGTTTTTTTTAGGTTAGATTGACCAACTTAAAGCAAACAAAAACAAAAATCAACTAAAAATGCTTACTATATTTTTAATTCAACTCAAACATGGGTTGTTACATAGTAAATATAAAACAGCTGAGTTGGATCAAAAACTGAACATGATTTTAAATTAGGCCTACAATGAACCAAAACACGTTTATTGGCAACCAATTGGGCTAATTTAGAATCAGGTTTTTTACAATTCTTCGCAACTATCAGTTTTATTAGATCAGGTGAAAGCAAACAAAAGGTTTACTGTATTATCTACAAAGGTTTACAAACTATAAATCTAAATTTGTGTAGTATATTCTTAAGTGGCATAAAAACCATTTTGCAATTCGATTACTTAAGTCAATGTAATGAAATGGAATAACTACCCTTTAACCCTTTGAGGACCAAGAAGTGATAAAATTTGAAAAAACTATATATTTCTTTATTTTTGTGATTAACTAAGGTTAACTAAGGTAAAAAATATTTTTTTATTTTTTTTACTGTTTTTTTTTAGTAATTATATATATATATATACATATATAAATACCTTAGTAAAATTACGCAAAACAGCCCCACCCGGAGACCAAATATCAAGTCATATCCCGTCAGCTTGGAAGCGAGCCAACCACCGTTTGCTTTACTTCCGCCCTCCTACCCTCAAACCACAGATATGATTAGATATCTGGTCTCCCTAGCCTAGATTCGAACTCGGCATCTTGTGATCAGAAAGACGCTTCGTTACCACTAGACTACGGCTTCATGAAATAAAAATGACAAATTAACAAAACTTCAGTTACTTTACTATCGGTATAAATATTCCGTGTAAAGTAAAAGATAGTTTGTCAGCACCATCTAGGAGCGGTTATTGGAAGTTTGCTTGGTTGCTCTTACGTTTTAATCTGTCTAATTTGTATGTGTGAGAGGTTTATAATAATAACTTAGATCAGTTCTTATTAAGTTAAGTAATTAATTTAAAGCAATATGCTAAATTTTTAATACAAAATACTGACAAATGAAAGACTAGAACATGTTTTAAAAAATTGGGGAAATCACACCATATAAATTATTGTCAATTGAAAGCAAGCACTAGCCAAGCAAGTCCTGCTTTCTGGTGGCATTTGTTGAAACTAGGTGTAGACCTGATGTTTTACAGACCTGCAATGGTACTCTAAAGTACCTCCATGGCTCAACTTGTAGTAAAGCCACTGTTACCTTTTATAAAGGCAGTTAAATTGGGTGGTACTTAAAAGTCCCGTCAGGCGACAAAGGTTAAATTAAAACAAGCAATAGCAAAGCATTGCTGGGTCCACTAGTTTAAAATATTATAAGGACAGATCTTTTGGGAAATGATTGTTTATTATGTATAATTCAAAAAGTTAAAAGATGAAGTTTGTCGCACAAATAGTTTTTCTACAATTACAGTGTAAACAAATTACGCCATTATCTTGCATAATGCACCCTATTAACCTGAGTAGCCAGATTTAAATTTACAAAACGGATTCAGAAAGTGTACATTACATCCTACAATTCGTATATCTTCGATTTTTTTATAATGTTGATAAAGTATGATAAAAATGCATCTGAACATAGCACGAAATGCGTAAATTTGCGACCGACGGCGAGAGAGACAGTGGTAGTGGGGGAACCAGCAGCAGAGGAAAGCTTGATACGTGCACCCTGCCGTTCTCTTCTCCTGCACAGTCGGTTCCCCCACTACCACTGCCTCTCTCACTGTCGGCCGAAATTTACGCGTTTTGCGCTATGTTCGCAAGCATTTTGATCAGTGTGCAGTGTTGGCTCAATGTATTGGATTAAAACCAACTTTCTTAACTAAATAATAACTTTTTCACCTGTTTCGAGTCTTTCAGCCTTCTCGCTCGCACACCTTTCGCACTCTTAAGTATCTCATAAACGACGAGACATAGCCTCGCCATCCTTGGTATATTGCACACTTTCAGATCAAACGTTAGATCTTCCTCCCACTCGCATTCACCGTCTTTGGACACCAGTTTCTCTGTAGTTTTCTGACTTTCGCACAGCGATTTCCCTCCGTGGAAGAGCCCAGCTTGTACTCCAACCTGTAAAATTTAAACTCTGTTACCAACAATATATAACACAATCTATATCAGGGCTACATTACGCAAAGAAAAAAGAAACACTGAGATAAAAAAGTTTTTGCCACAAAATTGTTGTTAAATCAGCTTCAGATAACTACCAAGTACTGGCGTTCTCATAATTAATTTTATTCCGCAATTTTCCTATTCAATTTGTTAGCCGGTCAAATTGCTGAGCGTAGGCAAAATTATGCACACTTATGGGCGCTGTTTGACTATCATCCTTTGATCAATATTTTTGACAGTTATATCATTCGATAGGAAATTTAACACGGTAAAAAAAATGAATCGACATTTGTTAGTATTAATATAAAACTAAGCAAGCAATGTTATCTGTTAAGAACTATACCAGTTGTCTTAAAATCCCCCCCCCCCCTTTAACTTTTGTGTTTGTTAAAACAAACAAGTATCCTTTGGGGAACGATACTAGCTTAGCCCAAAGTATCTTTTGGGCTAAGCTAGTATCTCGTATGTATTACATCTCGTATGTAATATTGTTAGCTGGGAAGTTGTAAAGAGTGTGTTTTCATTCCTTGTTAAAATATGGGGTTTTTTTAGGGGAGGGGAGTGCTCCAGAAGTGAATCTGTTTTAAAAATGCATATAAAACTCAATACTGGTTATTTGTTGTGTACCTCATCATGTCGGCCATTGTTTAAGAAACTCAATATTCTTCAATTTCTGTGTGTATATATGTATAAACGAATCTTGTTTGTTAAAAAAATTTAAGTAAGTCTTACAGAAATTCAGAGCTAAAAATATAATCTCCGACCTTAATTCTATGCCTTAAGCAAGACAAAAAAAAGGTGCTTATTCTGTGGGCTTCAAATTGTTTGACAAAATTACCACTAGAAATTGTGACAGGTACCCACCAACGTATATGACAATGAAAACTTTTTGTACTGTTTCACAAATCTTTATTGAGCCGTGCCGACCTAGGTTTCGCCAGCTACGGCATTATCGAAGGCAACTTAAAGACTAAAGGAACAAGAAAAAATCCAACACACAGCAGTTGGGTACAAGTAGGACAAAATACCGTTAGGTTAGAGATGGGGGGAGGAATCGAACTGGTCAATAACAACGGTCGTAGAAGTGGCGAATTGCTTAAATCTATTTGTTCGTTTAAAACTAAACTTACGTCCTTATTAATCAACCTCTTAATTTCTAACATTTCCAAAGCATCTAACTTATTACCGTTACAATTAACACGAAGTACATCAAAATCTGTATTTAAATTAAAGTCTAAAATGTCATGATGTGTTTTTTAAATGGTTAGAAAAACTAGAGTCAACATAGTTTAATCGCCAACTTCTATTATGTTCGCTTAATCTAGTTTTAAAAAACTTGTATATGACAATGACCACAGGTGGTTGATAGTGGTTGTGCTAAATAATAACTTGCATTCTTACAATAGTTGACATCACAGTTTATAGTTAAAGGAGGGGGAGCCAGCTTGAAGCTAAATGTTCAAGCCTAAAGCAGTCTGTTAGTAACCATGGTCTGGAGAAGACTCCAGATCACATCACGTAGACTCGCTTGCCTTTACCTTAGTTTTGTTTAGTTATAAGTCCGGACCAGCAGAGGAATAGATTGTTTTGCTGTCAATAAACGTTTTGAAGTGAAACAGTCGTTCGTCACCTTATTTGAATAACTTTCTCACCCACGATCTATCCTGACAACGCACGTACATCCGCAAGAGGACCGAAGGCACAGCCAAAAAAGGAAGTCGCAGGGGTGAACTAGACGGGGGGGTCGCACCACAAAATTAAAAATGAGAGTAACCACTTAGGTTTATGTTTAAATTGAAATAATTTTCCTCCATAAAATTATTATTCAGTGTGTGAGTATTTTTGTTCCCGAGTAAAATATTTTATTTTATATCATAAGATCTATTTATTTAATACAGTAAGACCTCGATAATCCGGCACTCTATAATCCGGCAGACTCGATAGTTCGGCTTCGATCATCTTGAAAATTTGCACTCATTAAAAATAGCAGTTTTTTGTAATTATTGAGTGATTTAAGCCCTGTCTACACTGTCTGTTTTCTCCGCATTTGTTAAAAACAGTGTGTGAAAATCTACTGCTCAATAAACTTGTCCAAAACAAACATTTCAATCAAAATTTCTAGTAAAAATCGAACCGATTCAAAACACTGTGCTCTCGTCATCCTTTAAAAACGTTAAAGGGACCGTTTAACACTTTCGTTGCTGACAGTATTTTGTTGAACATATTCCACTTAATGAAGATTATTTGAACAAATTGAAGTCTTTGGAAAAAGATACATTGAATTTCTTGTAAATAGTTGTTCGATTTAAAACCGCTTTCAGGATATCTACTAGTTCTCAGAAATAAAATTCAGCGACTTTTCAGTGACTTTTAGGGTAAAAATTTAAAAATTCGAGTTTCTATATACAAAGTCTTTACTCTGTAAAACTTAAAATCACTTATGACTTATGTCTACTTCTCTTAGTAATACACCCAACCACAGGAATGCGTGATGTTTTAGTCGATTGTTCAAACATCTCGAGCATCATACAATCGCGCATTACTACGCCGCAACTTGTCTGCTCCGCTGTTCACTACTACGCCCATACTCCCCCTTACCGAACGCTGTTCCTGTTTATCTTCATGTTTCGGCAAAAAAGACATTGAAACAACATAAAACACATAATTACTCCGATTCATATATGCTCAAAATTATTTTAAAGGCTAGATATGTCTTATAAAATACTAATCAGGTTATTATAGGAAATGTATTTTATCATCTTGAAGCCTGAGGCTATGATCGCAATTATTATAACATCAACGTGTCACTCGCACGATAGTATACGGAACCTTTTTTTTTATATTTGTTACAATCCAGCGCTCAGAGAGCTTATATTATACATATTTTATGTACAAAATGATTTTGTTTTAGGCTTTTAAAATTTATTAGTTAGCAGCAATCTCTCTACGCAGTTAATGTTACGTAGTTTCAACGTGTAATTTACGTGTTCATATACAGTACATGTGCGTTTATTTATAGTTTATTCCCTGTTGAAACCATTTTAAAGGAAGACCTCGATAATCCGGCATATTCGATAATCCGGCATCACCGGATCCCCGAACGTGCCGGATTATCGAGGTCTTACTGTATATATATTTGTAATGTCTAATATTGTTAATGCATTCTGTCTATTGGTGTAATTTATTGTTTTGTTTTACTGTGTCAGTCGATCAGCTGTAAGGTTTTAACGTGAATAGTAATGTTGAAACAATAGGATCAGCTAATAAGGGGACTGTTTGGGTGCCGGCTTCCATGATGCTTTCACCTGTGTCGGGAAAGGAAATCGCTGAAGTTTTGAGGCAATTAAAATCAAAACACTCATTTGATATTGATGGTGTCTCTACCTGGCTCATTAAGCAATGTTCAGAAGAACTTGTAGAGCCCCTTTATATTTTAATAAATTCATCATTTTCCGAGGGTGTCTTCCCCAGTAAATTAAAAAGCGCAAAAGTCATTCCCTTATTTAAAAAGGGTGAAAAACTTGATGCTAAAAATTATCGACCAATTTCCTTGCTACCAGTATTCAGCAAAGTCTTTGAGAAGCTTTTCCTAATCAGGCTGTTGGGTTTCTTGGAAAAGTTTCAGATTGTTTCAAAAAATCAGTTTGGATTTCAGAAAGGGAAATCAACAATTGATGCCATTGTCAATTTGATTGACTATATCGTTCAGAGTCTGGAAAAAAGTGAAAGCATTATAAGTATTTTGCTTGATCTCTCCAAGGCTTTTGACTCTGTACATTTTGAAATAATGCTGGAAAAACTTGAATTGATTGGAGTGAGGGGAACACCTCTATCTTGGGTAGACAGTTATTTGTCCAACAGGACTCAACGTGTACAGGTTGCAGGAAGGCTTTCTAATAAAAACCAAATTAACTATGGAGTCCCACAGGGATCAGTTTTAGGACCCGTTTTATTTCTTTTATATATAAATGACTTATGCTCATCTGTATGTATTGATAATTTGGTTCAATATGCAGATGACACAACGATTAGCTTAGGAGCAAGAAATGTTCAAATCCTTGAACAGAAAGCGTTTATCGAAGTCAATGCTGCAAGTCAGTACTTTAGTGAAAATAATTTAACTGTCAATCAAGACAAAACAAATTATTTATACTTTAACTTAAACAAAAATAGTGTAAAGTTCAGGCCAACTGTTATGTTGGGGGATAATATTATTAAAGAGGCAAGTTCTGCTAAATTTTTGGGGTTGGTCATTGATAACCAACTAACTTGGAAATTTCATACAGACAATATATGCAAAAAACTTTGCTCTGGAATTTTTGTATTAAGAAATCTCAGGCACTATTGTAATCTATTCACAATGTTAACAGCCTACCATGGGCTTATACATCCTCACTTGAACTATGGAATCATAGTATGGGGTGATTGTTCATCTCAACAAGTGAAAAGGCTTTTTAGATTACAAAAAAAGTCAGTACGGCTTGTAGCACATATAAATAATATGGGGTCATGTAGAAATGCTTTTCGGGAGCTAGGAATATTGACACTTCCTAGCATGTATATTTTTGAAGTCATTTTATACATTAAATACAAGTGTAAAACAACACTAAATAAGGATGTACATGACTATGGTACCCGATTTGGAAGTTACTTACGTCTAGGCCAACATAGGCTCAGTAAGCACAAAAAGCTACCATCACAAGCTGGTGTAGCATTGTTAAATAAATTACCTGAAAGCTTAAAAAATATTGAAAATTATGTCATTTTTAAAAAAAGCCTTAGACGACTTTTGTTGTCTGGATCCTTTTACTCGGTGGAGGAGTTTATTGACTGGTAGTATTCCTCAGCTCTTGCATATTCTTGTGGTCGGGTGCGAGCATGTGCTGGAGTTTGTAGGGGACTGAATGTTTCATAAGTTGGTACTTTGATTGTTTAAGTTGTTGAATTTAGTCCTGTTTCTGTATTTATTTGTATTGTTGGTTTTACTATTGTTATTATTCTTTTAGAGTTTTATTATTTATTAATTTTTAGGTGCTATATCTGCTATTGTTATTTTGGGTTTATTATGTTATGTAT
Organism: Philaenus spumarius; assembly: GCA_018207615.1. Classification (NCBI taxonomy): domain Eukaryota; kingdom Metazoa; phylum Arthropoda; class Insecta; order Hemiptera; family Aphrophoridae; genus Philaenus; species Philaenus spumarius. Next base: position 68,742 of record JAGFPH010004734.1, read on the forward strand.
AGGACTAAGCTGTAGTTATTATAATGACGTTGCTATGCACCTTGTGGTGTTTCTGCTATAAATAAATAAATCGGCTACACGTGTTCCTATTGCCTTCTGAACGGACAGTGGACGGGATTGCAACCAGAGATCTCTGTTTATACCAGTAGAGAAACACAAACAACTCACCTCAACCATTCGATTAGTATCACAGTTCAGCCTGCAGATGGCGCTCACTCTAAACGTAAAATTATCCTCAATGTACCACGAAGACATGTATTTGCCTTTCTTCCTTAATGTTAACGTAGAGAACGACGAGTGTTTTTGTTTAGTATCCTCGTTGCTTTCGGGATTATCCAATAGGTTTTCAACATCAACTGAAATAAATAACACCAGGTTAATTTTCTCACACCACATGAGTAGGCAATTTTAATATCTACCATAAATTACGATACACTAGTCTAGATTGTCTGAGAAAATATATTCAGGGTCCAATTTTGTTACCAAAAACATGTAATAGGATAAAACTAGTACAGCAGACCCCACTACATGGGACTCTCCATACAGCAGGAGTTTATGGTCCTATGTGCCGCTTATCTAGAGCTACGGGCTCCTTACCATCGAGCCTCCACTATATGGGACTCTCCATACAGCAGGAGTTTATGGTCCTATGTGCCGCTTATATAGAGCTACGGGCTCCTTACCATCGAGCCTCCACTATATGGAACTCTCCATACAGCAAGAGTTTATGGTCCTATGTGCTGCTTATCTAGAGCTACGGGCTCCTTACCATCGATTTTTCAGTCACAGGTTGTTGTTGATCTCTGTGCCTGCGAAATCCTCAAAAGAGGAATTAACCCTAGCCGTGTTTGCAGTCAAAGCGCTTGGTCTAGGTCTCACACTACACAATTGACAGCTCTACTTTGTATTGTATATTTTTACTCACAAAAAATCATCCAATCACAATAAAAACCGTTGGAAAGGAAATGATTTAAACTTTAACTTTTGTATTTACAAATTTGTTCTAAAACGTATATTTACATAATATGTAATCATCGTTTTAAAATTGTAGTTTTCTAAATCAATTGATGTCGCGCAAGAAAGCAATAAGAAATTTCAGAAATATGTCCCTTCTCTTAAGCTCAATATCGTGCAACAGAAATATTTTGACAATAATATAAAGATACAGTTCGAGCAAACTAGGAGTGAACTTGGCCTAATGGGCGAGTCATCCCTTCTACAGTCTAGTTCTCCTTAAACCTGCCTTGGCGGTACAACCAATTCCACAAAAAAATAGGTCCACAAATAACATTTAACTGAGGAAATAGACAGCGCTCACATTCTTATAACTTTATGTACTTGCTTACAACCTTTTTATAAAAAAGTATTTCACATTTTAGAGAAAGCTATGACAAATATCTATAAATAAGTACGGTTTTGTTTCATACAAAATTATAAAATGTTATAACTGTGATGCAAAATTTTACTAAGTTTTTATAAAATAAAAGTGATGATAACAAAAATGCTCAAAGCAAGAAATTTTTGTATTTTTAGGCAAAAAGAAAACTTTTTGCGAGAAAGTTGTTTATAATTAGTGGAATTAACTTTTTTATTTAAAATAATTTTCCGTACGACCTTTTGTTTAGTCAGGAGGAAGGTAATTCCTGTAATGAATACATTTTGTGCTTGTTTGACATTGATTTGGTGCGATCCTGGCTGTTCCGTAGATCTAATGACACCATAATACTATCTTGTTTTAATCATAAACTGTATTATTTAAAGTTTAGTTAGGTTAAAGTTAGTTTTAGGTTTTGTATTCTTTTAACATTGTATTGTTAGTCGCCAGGTTGGTGAAACTTAGTTAATACACATACGAAATTTGTGTGGGAAAAGTAAATAGGATGATGTAAGGGGAAGGGTATCTCAGGAAATACTTCCTGCCTTCCTGCTCTCTTTATTTGTCGATTCCAAGAACGCATTCTCCTCATAATTTTTAACACATGCGCAAAAGATTTGTCAACCCTTGGTTCACACATTTCCAGTATAAAAAACTAACAAAAAACTAAAATAAACTAACCCAAATTCGTAAAATGTTTCTGAATATTTTAATTTATTATAATGCATAGAATCCGATCCTGTATTATAGCACGATAAGGTTTTTTTGTGACACTTGTATATATTTATAAATAAAACAACTAATTTTTACACGTCCTGTTCACTAAGAAAAATGTGTTTATCACTTTTATTTACCGTTACATTACAGTGACAAACTAGGGTGTACAGTGAAAAACAGAGGTCTATTTTTTTTTATTGAGGTTGTACTGGTAACGTTGGACACAACAAACACAGCGTGGGGGGGACCGGGCCTTACTTCCCCTCTTGGGGTGCATTGCCGGCGTGAGGAATCTGTACCTTTGATTCGTCAAGATTTTCATTTTCTAAAACTGCCTTCCAATCAGACGCCACTCTTATAGTTTCGAAAATATAAAGGTTTCTGTAAACCCTTGCAATTGGACAGTTTTCAACCAATAAAACAGCACATTTTGAATTCGAGTTATCTCTTACAATTCGATATATTTGTATAGATATTGCAACATATTATACAACCCTGTGATATATAAATAATAATGCAGTATATAAATAAAAAAGAATCCAGAGAATGATCGGTCTATAAAAAGTTAAAGAGACGCAAAATTTGGAAGGCAGTATTTGTATAATAATTCCCATAACGTATAAGACGCAAGAAATAATTTAAATATATAAAAATGAGTAATAATAAAATAATAGAAAGCAGACTTAAATAATAATTAAAAAAGCAGACTAAAATAATTAAAATGCAACTAATGTAAACTGGGACTTATATAAAGAGTATGTGCAACAAAAGTCCATTATATACTTGTGTGAAAATTGAACATTGATAAAAAAGAACAGTGCGTATTAAAATACAGTGTAAAACAATATATTATATTAAAGTCACATAATGAACATTTATAATACATTTAAAAAATAATTTACAAAGAGAACTATATCAAAACATATGTTACAAACAATATAATGAGTGTTGGAGAAATTCAGTGGATCATGAAATAAAAAGCGACGATGAAGTTCTAGGTGGCTTTGTACGGGTCCAAAGTGAAAAAAGAGAGAACAAATATGGCGAGTTGAGCTATAGTCTGGAAATGTAGCTGTACAGTTTGAGTTTGATATGATGAGTAATTTAGTGAGATAAATTAAAAGTTGTTTTGCCCAAGGGCAGAAGTGTGTCGATTGACAAGTTTGGGTGCTTTGGTGGCGAAATTGAAAGAAAGTTTAAGGAGATGTTAACGGATATAAGTTTGTGACCATGTGCAAGTAGAACTCTGTGCGTGGAAAGTGAAATGTGATTTTGGATATTTAAGTGGGCCCATCGCGGAATTATGCAAGTATACATAATAAGATAAGAATTTTGGTAATTTGTAGATATGTTTTCTTAAATTTTTAACTTGAACTTTTTTGTTTTCAGCCTGCTATTACATTCAGTTTTTATTTTGTTTAAATTCATTGATATTGCGTCACTTAATTTGGTATAGACATCTGCCTAAAAAATCTTGAAATTATTAGGATGTTTATTGTATTTGAGTGTTCAATGATTTTTATGTGTAATGTGAATATTTTGAGAATGTGTCATTAAAAGATTTGGTCGATGCTGCAACGTCTTGGGATCTCATTGTGTTCACCATAACTCTCTTGCTTAGTGAGTACTTTTCAGCTCAAGAATCCACAAACCCGGGAGAAAACAAAATAAAATTATTACATTAATTATGATATGCAAATTACTAGATATGACCCACGTGTAGTTGTATTGGCGCGAAAGTCTGACTGTTTGCGTTTCAGTGACGTAAGCGTGTACGGTTTTGTTCGTACAGTCCTGGGAAATACAGACTTTTGTTGAATTCAAAACTCGACTTGAGAACGTTTGGCTAAGAGCTTTTTCACGCTATAGTCAGACTGGATGTTGAATTCCTTTGGTCTGCGAGAGGTTTATTCGTTTGATCTAATTTTGTAAAGCTAAGTCAAATACTTAAGAGCGTGTTAATGAGTGCGCGCATTAAAATATTTCGATCGCACAGTTGATGAAGTTGACCTACTAGTGGAGGGGGAAGGACAGTTTTTCGTTTCGAAAACTCCACTACGCTAGCATTCCAGGTGTATTAATACAGTTCTATGATCTATAGACACATTCTGTTTGTAAAATGACTCACCGTCAACAGATTTCACAGATACTGTAACCAAAGTAGGCGTCATATCTCTACACAATGACTCTTGTATATATGTAAAGGTGACTAAAGGATATTCCCCCACGAGATATTCTTCCTGCCCGCATACTTTCAGTACAAAGTCTGTTATGTGTTCACCCTTGGTGTTCAGTGTAATGGCTTTTTTGTTCAGGATGGAGCCCATCAGCTGTAAAGGAGTTGTCGTATGTTGAACGTGGAACATAAACTTTGTCTGAAACAGAAAAATTTTAAGTTAATTTGACGATTAAGTGACACGTGTCAAAGCAAAATAAACTTATAAACTAGTATGCAATGCAAAATTACACCTTATACTTAAAACTCCAATTAAATATCCGATTTTCTACCCAACTGCTCTTAATTATTTTCACAGAATCCTGTATTATATACTTATTTGTTTAAACAATTAAGAATTTACACACCATTTGTTGTATTTTTGCTACATTCTGGTTATTAGCGAATTTCCATAGGAAAAATGAGCTATTGCACTGACCCTTTTGGTAAGGGTCTCTTAATTTAAATATTCATTGCTATCGCAACCAATTTGATAATGCTTTTTTGTTACTTGTATGTTATATTTTGTCACTGCCATAGCAACTAATTAATAACACTTTTGTTTCGTTACGCATTACATTTTCTATTTGTTGACTCCTACCGCAAGCCACGTTAAGAGTCAACGTAAATTTTTTAAACGCCAATAAAAGACATAGACGTTTCCATGGAATACAGATCAGCATTAAGCCACACTCTAAAGTATGAACTAGCTAAAGAGAACATTACTGTTTCTTCCGTACCTCTAATAAATTATCCTCATTTATGTTTAACCCAGTAAAAAACATAAGACTGGCAAATATAAGAATCACATGTAGCGAGTGTCCCAATTTTTATATAGGACAGACAACTCTCTCTTAAAAAAAAAAATGATGCAACACTTGCCTAAAATAACCTTTTCCACAAATTCTGCTCCACTAAACATCTGATTGAAAAAAACTATAAATACACAGATATCCACACTAAAGTGGAGATACTAAACTTTTACAATAAAAGTAGATACATGGATTCAATGGAAGAGTACGAGACCTACAAAAGTGTGAAAACAGATCCCTACAAAAACAAGCTTTCCTTTAAATCCAACCCTTTGTACGCTACCATGAAAAGAGTGAAAAATCACTCTAGCGCTAATTAGGTGAAAAATAAAAAAATTATTGTTTGTTAAAGTTTTTTTTTAATTCTATAGGTTTGTTACCACTGCAAAACAAAAACACGCACAAGCCTAAACATTAAATAAGCAAGAACTGAGTATCAGCTGTTCAGCCAGCGAAAATATCCGCTTCCAGCGTACAAAGGGCAACTGAATGCGCGCGCACGTGACAAAACAAAGGCTTCTCTTGTTTGTCACAAGGAACATTGTCACGCATTCTATCGGTGTTTTGGTGAACTAAAATAAATAAAAACCCTCCTTAAGGCCAAGAGTGGAATATTCCGCTTAAAGTTATATACGAGTGGCGGATTATTCCGCTTATCGCGTACGAAGGGCTAATTTAATTTATGATACTGTCCTAAGGACACACAACACAAATGAGTAAACATAGTAGTAGGCCGCCACAACAGAATAAGAATGAAGGGAGGAGGGGATAATCTCAATGCCTACAAGATTAACCCGGTACATTTTGCACCACAATAATTTGGCAAAAATATGTTCGTACTAAAGTTATTCTGTTTATATTTCTGATAGTTTTAAGCAGCCTGAGGATGAAACCATAGAGTTCTCGAAACCGCGGTAGTAGTAGAGTTTACGAGGTGAGTAGTAGACCACAAGACAGTATAAATTACATATAAACATGAGGTCCGGTGGCTATACTATAATAGTGAGAATATTCAAAACAGATCTACTCAGAAAACAATTATTTTAAAACATCTGAACACTTTTATTCTTATATTTAAAATTCTGAACAGAATGACAAATAAGTTGGGATTCCTGTAATACTTTTTTTGCTGCATTTAAAATATCACCACGCATATATCGAATTTAAATTCGATCACACGGGCGAACTGCTGATGTAAATTGAGTGAATTTCTGAAATTAAGGTCGGTTTGCGTCTCAGTCTCGATCCCCAGTTCGCGTGCTGCTTCGTCCTGCTCGCAGCGGAAACACTAGCTTCACAAGTCTGTACCTGACCTTGCGGCATCGGATCAGAAGTCAGTCCCTCGGTAAAATCCCCGTCTAAAACTGACGTACTTTATATACCTTTACATGCAAATACATATATACATATACAATTTTTAATGACACTCACTGCAATAGCTCATTTTCCCTACAGAAAAATGCTAAAAAAAAGAACCCTCCACATAAGGGACTAAAATTGAGTGGAACAGGTTGATCTTTACAGACATGTTTCTATACTGATCTACCTCTATTAAACTTACCTCTGTGTTTTCGAACTTTACATCCAATACGAATTTACCGTCGACCAATCTGGAAGATACAGTCGGAGGTAACACGGTCGAATGTGATATCCTCGGAGGGTATCTGTAGTACAAACGTTCTAACCAGGATTTGTTGTGCCTATTGCGCGCCATCTCGTCGGCTAACGCTTTCATTTTGCCACGGAAATAATTCACTTCGGAATTCTTCAATGAATCAAATTCGTGTAAGCCTGAAAATAGAATAACAATGAAAGTTTTCCGTTTCCACAATTGTTACTGGTTTATAGGTAATATCACTCTTTTACTTTTAGTTTCTATTAATTTTATTTTATTGATGTAGAGATCAAAGTTTTCACTTCGGGACGGGAACAGGAATTGTAACTTACTTAGGTACAAAAATTTAATTTAATGAATTTATCTTATATAAGAAGTCGACCAAAAAAATCATAAATTATAAAAAACACTCTAGACTTCTGATTTTATAAAAATTTTCTAACATCAGAATGATGCTAGGCTATACTTTAATTTTACTTAATTTTAATATTTAAAATTTACTAAGGGTAGGTTCTGATTGTATAGTAGTACTTTGGAAGGCATACGGATGTAATAAACTTGACTCAAGAGACATCTTGGTAGTGGTACACTTTAGTCTATTCACCCATATTTATTTTATAATTGCACATTATAAATTTATACATACACCTCATATTATTATTAATCTTAAATCCTAAAAACTAAAGACGCTTGAAAATTTATTTATTTGCAAAATCAATTCTAAAAAATGGCATGTAACTAGGGTCTAATTTATTTTACTTATATCTCATGAGATTTTGAGTTTAAATGACATCTGAAGCTATCTGAATGTAAAGGCATGTCTGAACTCTTAAAACAATATATATAAAGCTAGCAATACTTGCTCATTGTTCCTGTACCAGGCACTTTACACTCATTCGCGCACAACGTTGTACACGCCTCATGGCGACTTTTTTAAACAGTTAATATCATCCAAAGTACATGTTTGATTTGGAAGTCATTCGGTACTCACGTTTTCCGAATTCCTATGTAAACTTTTTAGGTAACTTACGTTACTTAACTCGTAAGATACATCACTTAGAATCACATTTTTTATAGAGCCATGTTATTGCCCACCCAAACTGTATAAAGCCATCTTGAGAAGAAAGATGCCGGATGCCTGCTAAGACTCTCTGTTTCCGTAAAGATGAGATTAGGGGAGGCTAGTCACAATGAACTCGTCCACTTCGCCTAGTATATCTCAATCACATATACTTTTAATGTTTATGTATTTTCACTTTTTTTATTGTTCTGAGTTTCTTATTGTTTATTATTGTTGTTTTCAGACACGGTTTTCGTCGTATGCCAGCTTTTGTATTACTTTACTATTAATATTTTTTTACACTGTATATTTTATATTATATAATTGTATTTTACATCTATGATTCTACTATGCCTGTTATTTCATGAAGTTATATTATATGCCATGTTATTTTATTCTATTGTATTATTATTTATATGAAATAAAAATACGTCTTGTTTTAATATGATTTGCTTTGTTTCTTTTATTTATATTTTAATCAGCGTCTTGTTTTAATATGTTTTTTATATTATATGACATTTTCTCAAATGTCACATAATACTTGTGTTTTTATATTCTGCCAAAAAGGCGACATGTCACAGAATGAATTCATGCACTGTACTTCAGTACCACAGCGAGAATTTGAAAAAATTCTGGACAGGTTGGGGATTTAATTTTTTCACCAATTTCAGTTTAAGGGTGGAAAATGAAAGTCATAATCGATGACCAAGGTCTTGCCTCACAAATGGCAACATCTGTTCAATTTGTAACGTTATCGAAGCTGACCAGCACTTTGTTGTTGATGAGATTGCTTCCTAGGCAGGTTTCAACCGTGATGCCATCATCATAGAGAATCTTGGCTTAAGAGAAGTCCATGCCCGATGGATTCTGAGGTTACTGACCGAAAATTAAAACGATGAGTCTGCAAATCTTGAACACCCTTCACACAGCCCAGATTACTTTCCCTGTGATTATTTTTTGCTCGATTGGTGGACGACTCAACCTCAAAGTTTGTTGAGGAACGAAAATATCCAGGAGACTATGTGGAGAAAAGTCAAAGATGTAAAAAATGTTTTTTCATAATCTCTTAATGTCTTTAACATTAAAACATTTTAAGAATATGCCGGTAAATAATAGCACTTGCTAAACTTTATTTATAAGAAACAAAGCAAATCCTTAGTTAGTTTAGGCAAATCGTAGACTTTTTCAGTACATGCTACCGCCCTCTAATCATTAAAACCGTCTATGGTTTTGTTTATCGGATAACCAGGAACTCTTTAATTAGTTCAGGAATTTTCCAGTACATGCTACCACCCTATATTTATTAGAAGAATAAGCAGGCATTTGTCTACGGTTTTATTCATTTGATAACCAGTAAATCCTTAAAATTACTGTAAAAATATAGTTAGTTTAATCAGATCCATCTTAGTAAAAGAATCAACCATTCATCCTGATAAATTAATTTTTGTATATTAACCTTTGGATACCAGGCCAAAAATATGGTTGGTTGGAAAAAATGTCATATGCAGTTTATTGGAAAATATGCTGAAAAATCTCAGACCAAAAAATGTGTTACGGTAGAGGTTTGGTAAACAAATCATAAGTTGCCTTGTATTGAAGCTATTTTAATGTTTGTGGTAACATAATGGTAAATTGTGTGTTCGTTTTTGTAAAATTTAAAAAAGTGTACTAGTTTTTAAAGAAAAACTAAATTTTTTTTACTGTGGGAAACGAAACATTACAAATTGAATCCTTATACTATTATCCATATGTGAACAAAATTTCAAATTGTTTGATTAGAAAATAATATCTGGTTTTATGACGCAAAATGAAAAAGTAAAAATTAACATAGGCCTAACCAAACTATACATGTAATATATGTGAGTTTCAGGGATTTTAATCACTTAAATAAGGGTATAACGTAAAGGGGGTCACAATGTAAATTTTGGACATTTTAGCCTATTTTAAAAACTTAGTATTTTCATAAAAAATAATAAACATAGAAATTCAAAGGGGGAATGCAGACAAGTTTAATTTCATTATATTTCATTCATGAAAAAGCAATTTGTAATGTAATAGATTATAAGTAGAGGATACAAAGAACTTAAATATGTTTTTAGAAATAAAAAGAGACACGTCATAGTAGGTTAGCCTCTAAAACGGGTGCAATGTAGAATAAAATAGACTCTAGCCTCTACAACGGGTGCGAAACAGGAAGATTACATAGAGAATTATTATAACAAAATAATCAGGATTGGTGGAAAGGGACCACGTGACATGACATAATCATTGCATGAGGTGGCTTCCGGAAACTATGCTTTGTTCTCACTTGCATCAGAGACGTTCTGCTGGACAGACCTATTTGTGGTGTGCTAAGTATATTGCTCCATAAGTATGGAGAAGTGCGGTGTTTCTGTAAGAAATACAACGTAAATATCGTCAAAGTGTAGTAGAGACAGTGTACTCATGTTAGAGAGTAGAATGGTGAAAATCGGACATCAGTAGTCGAAGATATCGACTTAAATAAATTTCAAAGGTAAGCGTGACTTGGCAACGCATAGTAATGGCGGACTAGCGAAGTGACTTGTAGAAAATGAACAGTGTTTTCGGAGTGAACTATATCCGTGCATCCATAAAACAAATTCAGTGATAAATGAGGCTAAACAATTAACTAACTATAAAATCATTTAAATAAAAATTTTAAAGTAAATTCATTCGTTGTATCGTAAGTTTTAAAAGTGCACTATAAAAATTCATAAATTCAACAAAAAATGTACGTAAGTAAATAGTCTTAAATAAGTAATGTAAAAAGGGGTCTGCATTCATGAATAGTATGAGTAAGATATAAGATTTTTTGTATGTTACAATTAAGATTTTGGATGAGTGCGTGAATGATTGGGTTATGTTTTTTAATATGATTTGTCAGGTTATTTATTTTTGTTGTATGCATTTAAAAAATTCAGTAATGGAGGAGTAAATCTAAATGCCAACTACTATGCTTTCTTAATTTGAGTCCTTTCCTTCCCAGAAGTACTTTATGGTAAATCGAACCTTGCAATTAAATGTTAAATTCAGTGTAATCTAAGATGAAAACAAAATGGCGTCAGTTGAGGGCGGGAACAGTGTGTTTTAGCGGTGTGAACTCTGTGTGTAGAAACATAGATGTCGTGCTTCTAAGACGGTCTGTCCTGTAGCTATCAACTGTACGCACAGATGTAAGAAATTCAATGCGTAACAGAGATTTGATAGTCAACTGTGATAAACACAGATCTGACTACAACATAACCTATTTTCAATTTTGGGGTTATGTTTGATTGTTTTTGTTGTGATTAAGGGAATAGTGTTGTAATATTTTGAGTTGATAATTAAGTAAATAAAGTTAAGTATATGGATTGAAGGTAGGATATTACAAATAATTGTTACGCAGCAAAGGTTATTTTTTTATTAAAATTAACTTAGAAATAATTTGTCAAAATTTATTTATTTTTTTTTTTTTACTTTTTATTAATAAATTTGTTTGTAGACGGCTTGGCTAACCACAGCACGTTACATACATTCTTAGAAAAGTGTGTTCATTTTATTAGTGAGTGTTTTTATAATTACAAATTAAAATATAATTAATAACATTAAAACCAAAAACTCTATCAGTAAATAAATAAAATATAATTTGGAAACACACAAACTAAAAAACAAACTTTAACCTCACTAAAAATTTGTGGTAAACAATCTTGGTATGTTCACAAACATCCTACCAATATAATACAAGTAGCAGGGAATTTCTTATAACTGTTTAACACTCACAACTAGATCACTAAATAACTCAAATATACATTTAGGTGCGCTAAAGAACATTAAAAAATCGAAAAACGAATGTTAAATTCACCAGTAAACAAAACAAACGAATGACAACTAAACTGCGCAGTTAAATTACGTCAGCTGTCAGATCAGCTGATCTTTCAATCATTTAAAAAATGTCAATAAGCACTTATAATGATTAAATTAAGGCTTACAATAATAGATTATATTGTTTTGTACACAAAAATGTCCAAGTTATATGTAAAAAGTTATTTACATTATTTTGTAAGACTGAAATAATCTTGGTGAAGATAAATCGGCACCATGAAATTTTACGCATGCTGTTCAATCAACGATAGATCGTCGCCCTGGGACTTAAAGGTTAAACTCATAAGAAATAGTGGCAATATTTTCCAACGAGCACGCAAACAAAGTAATAAGACACATACCTTTTCCAATGAGTTTTGTAATTTGGACATTAAGTATTTTTTCCGCTTTATCGTCTTTCCTTTCAATTATTTTAAGGACTGCGCCGAAAGGCTTGACATCACAAAGTCGTCTGTGCTCGTCTATCAACTCCTCCGTCTCCGCCATACAGTTGATACAGCAGAAGACATAGCTCGAAGGCTCGTGCAATGTCCCGTGTAACGGATATTTGCTCGCTTCCTCCCACAGATCCTAAAACACAGAATTACAGTTGGAAAAATAGTTAGGCTTGAATTACAAATTTAAAACTACCGTTTTATTTATAACACTTCTGCTAATTGTGAGTGAATATTAGAATCAACGAATCAACCTATAGTAACTTATTTCAATACTCGTAATTTGTATGAACTGTGTATCACACCGTATTAATTTGTGCCAATACGTTCTGCACTCTAAGATTAGCTACTTTCAACAGAAGATTTGTTTTTTTGTAAAACATTTAAATAAATCATCTTCTCTTTTTCCTTATTAGTAGTCAATCGCAAGACTATATTAGATTTGCAGTTAGATTTCGAAGAAAAATTACCTTTTGCAGTTGTTAATATGACTTCTAGAAAATTTCGTTTTTCGTTTCATGGTCCGTAGACCCAAAAACCATCGTCAACTTAAAAGTTTACGCAAATAATATAAAAATATCTTAATCATTTGCGCTCGGAAAGTCACTCCGTGAGGTCCGACCGCCGGCTCAGATAAATTATGACAGCACATCCCTGAAGCTCGGCCAGTCCGTGCATAGTGGCTCTCTGTTTTCTCACTTCATGTTGGCATTCTCAGTGACCCAGCACTCGGAAATAAATGGCATTTTGTTTACCTTTTTACCCCAAAAATAAGATCTTTACAAGTAAGATTGAACGCAATGTGTTTTAACAAATTTGTTTTTAATCGTGCATATAGATGTTTATTGATAAAAAATAACAGTTCTGTTTTTAATAAATGATTTAACAAAATTTCAGTTTCAGCTCTGTGATGTACTTTGTAGATGGTTTAGGTTAGTGGTATATTTTAATTCTACAATGGAACCCCTCTTAACCGGCCTATCCCGTGGAACAACAGAGGTTTTTTCTCTTACAGGTTATATTACTATAACTGGCCGAAGGCTCAAACATTGATGTTGACGGTCATTTCCTGGAAAATAAAGCGGGGTAACGCGTTACTTGTGCAATGTAGTGTTGTGGCAGGCAGAACAGGGAAGGGGGAGCATGACTTTGATCCCCTCTTGCTTCCGCGGCAACTGTATTTTTTCTCAGAATCAATTGACAAAGCGGGATCCTTTGTTTCTTTTTCTTCGTCTGTTGCTTTGTCGGAATATTCACTCAATTTCGTGGGAGCGTAACATGTAATATTTGTAACATTTTTAGTAATACGTTGAGCAACAAAAAGATTCAACGGCATTAGAAGTGATCAACGTACGAAAATGGAGAGACTTGGCTATAATAAATCTTAAAGAACAGGAAATCTTAAAGTTAAACGACAGAAAAAAATAACTGATTTTTAAACAATGACACAGTATATGTAAATTTAGTTTTCAAAGTTTATGTACGTTTAAAATGTTTAATTTGTTGGTGTTTGTTTATGTATGTATGTACATACAATAAAATGAATTGCAATGAGTTGTTTATTTATGAAATATGTAGGTTATTTTTTAAACTCTGGAACTGGCAGAAGGTCATGCATGACCCTCTCTCAGGCGCAGAACGCAACAATTTCACACATTTGCGAAAATTTACATAATCGATAATTTAACCCACTTAGAATCATCAAATCGTAACAAAACTGGCACCATTGGAAAGGTAATGAATTAAACTTTGATTTTTGTATTTACAACTTTTTCGTAAAACGTATATTTACGTACGTAATCATCGTTTTAAAATATGCACATCGGTCTACAGCTCTTTCCGTGCGAGAAATTTGCATACAATTGTACTGTTATTTCCCACTTCTTCAACGTTTAAGACCGTCTACACTAATATTTCTTTGGCAATTATAACGATACCATTGGATTCGTCACGATTTTATCTTTCTGTTGGTATCTTCCAATCAGATGTCACTGTAAAATTACTATTTTCTTCAAGAATTACTGTAAACCCTTGCGATTGGACGTTTCTCAACCAATGAAACAGCCCATTTTGTCAATCGATATTAAGAAGGCACTGCCTTACGTTTTTACAGATTTCTTTACACCATTTTGTAGAAAACAGTTTGATCTTTCTAACGGTGGGAAGAAAACTAGAAATAACCATTTTTTTATTTGTCTAGACAGCAGTGAAAAGTACATAATTAGAGCGGTCTGGTGTGACCGTCCGCTCTGTCTTGTTCCCACGTTATTCAACGCACCCTTATTGTCCGACCTTTATCGACGGCAAAATGTCATTAGATTGATGTCATTTTGTCATTCAAATAAATATAACTCAAACACTTTTCTGAACTAAGGAAAGACAAGTATACCGTTCTTTTCTTTGATTTATCCTCTACAATTTGTTATAATAATATTTCATTTTTGGGCAAAGCATATATTAGTAAATGACGTTACAATCTAGGCCTAGGTTTGTTACCAGTCGTGTACTTGGAACATAAAAACTGTTTTTTTTTTTCAAAATAAAAAATTTGAAATTGATAAATGTTTTTATACAGTTCTATTTAGAACTAAATTACGAAACTTTTTTACGCTTACAAAAAAAATACAAAAAATGTTTACTACTTGTTATGTAGGCCTAAAGTTGAACTTTTTCCTTTCGTTACTGAACATTTTTTGTTTCTTGAGCTAATAACTTTTACTATTTCAAAATAAACTTATTTTTAGTGGCATATTTGAATTCTTTAAAGTTTCTTCCACAAAAAAGATATTAAACACTTTTGGATTGGGGTTCATTTACTATTTTTGGCGAATTTTTAAAAATATGCTTGCAAAACGCTAAAAACGGGCTGGCCAATTTTAGCTTTAACCATGCCAGTTCTAGGGTTAACAAAATTCTATTTTTTACGGTAACCTCGTATCAAACAGGTAACCGGGGCCAGGGTCTCGGCCCCGACCGGACCGGTTAAGAGGGGTTCTACTGTACTTGTTTTCTTTACATAGGCCTAGATCTCTAGGTTCATGTTCCCTTTATTAGTCACTAACGGGGGTTGATTTATATTCCCAAAACGTTGTGTGTTGATTTCTTAACACACAAATGATGGTAAATGTCCGAAAAACTCATAGTAAAAAAACAAAAACAAAACAATACTGAACAAATTTAAGTAATCAAAATAAAATTCCTGTAAAACTGAAAGATCACGAACGCAAACTAATCAAATGACAGCACAGAAACCGGACGCAATTAGAAAACAAACGGAAAAAGTAAGGAAAACGGAGGGCGAGACAAGAACAGTGGGTGGTTTATTCGATTGCTTCTAAAACCATTAGAAAGTTTTAATTTAGTTGAATGTAGTTCTATTTCATAACAAATCGAATGGCATTATCTAAAAAAAATTTTAATTGCGTCGTAAAGAGTGAAATCGCGCACAGACGGGGCTACATCCTCGCTCGAGTACACTCTGCTCGCATTACAATAGACTGTTTTTGTTGAGTCATCATCCTTTTACTTTCTCCACCCTATACGTAGTATATGGAGAAAGTATTGTTTTCGTCCAAATTTTCAAATTAAAATTTTTAGTGGAACTATCTGTTTTGGTGCTCCCTGAACCCCCAAAAAATGTTTAGTGGAATTATCTGTGTTGGTGCTCACAGAGCCCAAAAATATTTTTAAAAAGTGGAATTATTTGTTTTGGTGCTCCCTGAACCCAAAAAAGTGTTTTTTTGGTGATGTCGGTCCGTGTGCCTGTAAGGATGTGTACAGAGCTGGAGATCATACCAACCGTCCGATTTTGATGAAATTTAGTATGTAGGTGTAGTTCTAGTATATCTCCAGGCGTTTTTCATTTTTTCAAATTTTTGATTTTTCAGGGGTTTTACCTCCCAAAAATGGCCAAAAAACGAGAAAAATCAAAATTTCTCAAAACGATTTTGATAAAATTTTGCTTATTTGTAGCCCTTAATGTACCCTACCATATGCAAAAAACCGCATATTTCTTAAAATTCTCGTTTAGGTAATAATAATAACAACTGATTTTTGGAGGTTTCTGGCCAAAAAGGGGGTTGTTTTTCTAAATGTTTCAAAACCTTTTTCCGTGCGTCTTTACAGGCCTAATTGACATGTTTGGTGCAAATTTGTTCGAAATCGATCGAATAGTTTAAATAATAATAATATAATATGGATATGTGTTACATGCATCTAATATTTTCCATGGTATGTCCTACTTTTGCAATTCTAAATAACCACCTCCTGTGCTACTCTTGGGAAGGTATAAAGTTTGTACTGGGAGAAAGTATGTGGCAGTTATCTGGTACCGTTTTATTTTACATTATTTTGATAATTTCGGTTAATCCGAAAAGGATTTGGTCCAGGTTTGGTTCGGATTACCGGGACTCTACTTCTAGTCGTGTTGCAGTACAGGAGTACATGATCTAAGTACATGGGTCATCTCTCAAGAAATCTTACGCGACCTATAGTCATTTATACCATACCTAACCTGATTCTGCGAAACACAACGCCTACCTCTTTAATTTCATGTATTGTAGCATTTCTGCTCGCCTCCAGCGGTATGAAGACTCCATTAGGCATGAGACAACTGAGCTCTATGCTCGGTTCTGCCGAACTGTGAAGCCAGAAGTCGTGTACGTAAGAGCTAGGTATATGTACCATTGTGATGTTCAATTTCATTTACATTTCAATCTGCTAACAGAAGGAAAAAAAATATCAGAAGATTAGTTAATTTATATTTCAAGGAAACAGATTATTTTCAGAATATAAAGACAGTAGGGTTTCGGTTATAGTTAAACATAAAACTAAATAGCTCAAACACTTTACTAAAATATTTTTGTTGGTACCACTGAATGATTTGCTAAAATAACTTACAAGTTCTGTAAGGAAAGTAGTACATACCCGTTGCAACATATACTGAAGAGGTTCAAGTAAAAATTAATAAAATAGTTATCAGGGGTTCTGGTAGGTCACCTGGCTTTACTGCAAGAGTTTCGGAGACCAAGGTGGACCTTATAGTGTTGAATCAAATGAGAAGGACACTAATCTTTTACCACTCTTTCATGGTCAAGATTCATGGTCTCCAGGAGGCAAGAGGTGTTGGACCTGAACAAGAATAGTATACAGATGGCTCCAAAATGGACGGTGGTGTTGGAGCAGGAGTCTGTTCCTAGGTGCACCTTATCTAGGGCTACGGGCTCCTTCCCATCAATTTTTCATATGGACGTTATTGAATTCTGCGTCCATGAAATCCTTAAAAGAGGAGCTATGATTGATGATAGCTTAAAGGCGCTGGAATCATTCACGTTCGGAACAAGGCTAGTTTGGGACTGCTCCAAAGTAGTGAATGAAATAGCTAGAGTCAACAAAGTTACTAAATGAATACCTGGCCATGTGTAAAAGGGTAATAAGGCAGCGGATCACAGTGCTAGAGGTGGGACTAAAAAGCCCTTCATTGGCCGAGATCCTTTCTGTGGGAGCACAGAAATGTTGTTGAAATCTGGACCGAGTTGTTGTCTGGATGTGAGTTTGTTCTCACATTGGAACGATGCTGGTGGGCTTAGGCAGGCAAAATTATCCTCTGCCTCTCTAAGTCAAAAGCTTCTATTGATGGGCAGAAACAATCAGCAGATTTTATTAGGTATTTTCACTGGTGACTGCCCGGCCAAGTACCACCTCGAAAAATGAGGCTGGTTTCAGAGGACTCCTGACGATTCTGCTCTCTTGGGCTTGCATCGGCTCAACACCTTCCTGTGCGAGGCTTTCGCGTGCAGGAGATTCATGGTACTCGGGAGTGCTGTCGATAGCCCAGAAGAGTTCTGTGGTGTTGATCCCAAGATTCTCCTAGGTTTCATAAGAGGCCTGGGACGACCATTAAAGCGAAAACCATAACACAATAGATCCACTCGGGTCGCAGTGGTGGAGGCCTTGAATTCCTCTAACCCTAATTTAAAAAATCTAACGTTATTTATTGTACAAAAATGAATTTAGAACAAGTAAATTTTAAGATTAACATTTGTTCCAACAGACAATTTTATAGAAAAAAAAAAAACTGAATAGGCCCTACAGGATTTTAACAAATAATAAAAATGATTATATACTAGTTTTAAAATAGTTAACAGTTTTTGTACATTCCTTTTTCATTGATAAACTTTGAGCTTGGCAAGTGAGAATGAATTATTTAAGAATAACAACAATAATCCCAACACACATACTGGTATGTTTAATAATCAAACAGGTTTCAATGACCAAGTTGTCATCCTCAGCAATACACAAAATACAGCTTACAAATTGTAACCGTTAATTTTAGCACGTCTGCACTTTTACGAAGATACGACAAACACTTCCACGGTATTTTAATTTTTACGACAAACTGTTATAACACGATGAGACGCAAGACACACGCCTGACCTTTTTGCTTTAGAAGCCAAAACATTGGAGATAATATTACTGTAACTCTCCAAACAGTTTCCTAAACACTGTGAGTCCCCGCACACTGAGCATTCAGTAATCTCTGGCTTCCTCTCTCTGCTTGTCGACAAATATCGACCTTTTTTTAAAATAATAACTAAGTCTTATTAGTTGCATAGGCCTATATTATACATTAAAAATAAATAAATATTCAATTAAATATAATTTTTTTTAAAGTTTTGCTTTTCTTATGAAATCACATACGTTACACAGTTTTCTTTTTATTAAAAACCAGGGGAAACCTCTGCGTGCTCCGCCCGCCAGCCCCGTTGGAACCTTCTACACACATAATCATGCTATGTTTTCTTTATAATAAAAGTTTAGGATTAATAATAACCCCAAAGCTAAGATGGTAAATAAAGTTAAATGTTCAAATCAAATTATTTCGTATATTTTATAACAACAGTTATAATAAAGGTTAAAAGAACCAGTAAGGCTCAGGTCTGCACTTGAATAAAAACCTAACCTAAAAGTTAGAAATACAAATAATTGCTTCAAAGTTTGCAATCAGCTGTTAATGGAAATATTGGAGCAAACAGCTGTTTTATCTGCTATTTTATTCAATTGGTAGGTATGGTAATTCATCAGTCTAAGCCTAAACTGAGAATTTTGTCCGACTAAATTTACAAATATTGAAATAAAAAATGTTTTTATCAAAATGAATTATAGTTACTCAGTGATAGTGAAGCTTTTTATTAGTAAAACTGTTTTTTTCAATCGGTTCAGTAGTTCCAGAGATTACCCCCTACATACAAACAAACAAATGTTACCTCTTTATAATATTAGTAAAGATATTAAAGAATTGTTAAAACAAAAACAGAATCTCAGCCAAGTATGGCAATAATCAATGAAACGTACGATTTCACCAGGACTGATACAAACACAAATGTTGAATGAACTACTCGGGAATTTTTTCTGTTAAGTTGCGTCACTGCTCAACTGATGACGCTATTTTCATTAGTTTTGTTTGCCTAGTCTGGCTTTTAATGATGGATCATGATAATGTGTGTGTGTTTAATAGTAATCACTACAATGGGTGCTAAACACAATAAAACCGGATCTCAAGTGTTCTTAACAAGCTATTGTTGTAGAATGATTACATTATCAGATTTTCTATTATACACCCTATCTTTGCAAGCATTATAGTGATT
This sequence comes from Philaenus spumarius, assembly GCA_018207615.1. Taxonomy (NCBI): domain Eukaryota; kingdom Metazoa; phylum Arthropoda; class Insecta; order Hemiptera; family Aphrophoridae; genus Philaenus; species Philaenus spumarius. Next base: position 88,498 of record JAGFPH010004734.1, read on the forward strand.
ATGATTATAGAGATAACATCAGTGGATTTGTATTGCACTTTATTATACTATAGAATTTAAGATTCATTTTGTTTGGTACCAAATCACGGTTGTTTAATTAACAATTAGTTACCTTGTGTGGTTCTGCCACGTGACTTTTTCTTCTTTCAATCCTAACGCGTTTCAAATCTTTTGCTTCATCTTCAGAGAGTTTCACTCAATACAAGTTCTTCAATACATTACAATTTTTACAGTTACAGACACACGTAAAACATTTACACAAACACATAAAACAACGCGACGCACACTGCGGGCACTGTTTCACTGCCGTCGGACAACTGTTTTTAACCTTTATTATAACTGCTGTTATAAAATATACGAAATAATTTGATTCGGACATTTAACATTATTTACCATCTTAGTTGTGAGGTTATTATTAATCCTACACCTTTATTATAAATAAAACATAACATATGTTTTTAGAAGGTTCCATTGGGGGCTGGCATGCGGAGCACGCGGGGTCTCCCCTAGTTTGTAATATATGGGTCAAAGTCAACAAATAGGACAATTTTAGTCCTTTAGAAAAAAAAATATTTTATGACAAAAATATTTTTTTTTTATTTTTGAAACACTTTTTTTTCCTTCTCACTAATCAAGTTCCATGATAAAAAGTTACTATTTTTAATTAAAAAAATATGTTTTCTTTCCGAGAAATACAAATCGATCACTGTCCTTGACCAGCTATCTTAATGATGAACTAGTGGACATGGCAATGCTTCGCTATTGCTTGATTTACCTAACCTAAAATTATATTCAGTTTTTGATCCAAATCAGTTGTTGATCAAAATCAGCTGTTGATCAAAATCAGCTGTTTTAAGCTTTTCATACGAACAGCTGTTTTTTGTGCCCCTGATAAAATCAAAAGAAATCTTTCTTCTTCTTCCTTAAGATTGACCTTCCATAAGATTAACATGGCAACTTTGAGGGCCACTGGGGCGAAGCCCTTAACATACATTGAGCTCATTTTAAGGGAAGCACAACTTCAGAGTGAGCTCTGTAAAATGACACCAAAAACATCAAAATCGGTTAAAAACTCTAGGAGGAGTTCTACTCACAAAATAACCCCTAGCAAATTAATTATGTATAGATAGATAACAAATAAACAAACAAGGTGATCGATAATCATGGCAAAAACGGCGTAGAATATACGTTTAGGTTATGTGATAATTAATATAAAACTAATATTCGAGCAGAGGACAAGATAACCATGTTTTTTTTTCAACACTTGCTTCTGAAACAGCTGAGAGCAAAGACCGCCTAAAGTATAAACACTGCCTTTACGTTATCGATTTTGATAGAATTGGCGCAAACAGTAGTCTGTTGGAAGTTTATTAGTGCTGGCTTAAATAGTTTCAATTTGTTAAAATCTTCGAAAAAACACTTAAATTTAAGGTAACTAATAATAGTACCTTAATTGCATGACACAATGGTCACGTACATAGTTTACAGGGTGTCCCACGAAGAAACGGAGAAACTCTCAGGACTTGTTCTTCAGGTGAAAATAACAAAAAAAGTTCGTGTAAACATAGGTCCAGAAACGCTTAGTTAGCAAGCTATACAGGGTGAAAGATTTCGCCCAGATTTCAGTGCCACCGTTAAAATGGAGCCCTATTAAATTATTTTGGGCATTACCCAGGACGTAAAATTTAGCGTATATTATGTAAAGTGAACTGAAAAATTTAATAAAATTGGTTCCAGACCTGTAGCTGCAGTAATTTTTAAGATATCTAAAAAAAAAAGGTTCCGTACTATACTATCGAGCGAGTGACACGCTGATGTTATAATTGCGATCATAGCCCCAGGCTTCAAGATGATGAAATATTTTTCCTATAATAACCTGATTAGTTTTTTATAAGACATATCTAGCCTTTAAAATAATGTTGAGCATATATGAAGCGGAGTAATTATGTGTTTTAATGTCTTTTTGCCGAAACATGAATATAAACAGGAACAGCATTCGGTAGGGGGGAGCATGGGCGTAGTAGGGAACAGCGGAGCAGACAAGTTGCGGCGTAGTGATGCGCGATTGTTGAACAATCGACACAATCAACTAAAACACCACGCAATCGCGTATCACTAGTTGGGTGTATTACCAAGAGAAGTAGACATAAGTGATTTTAAGTTTTACAGAATAAAGACTTTGTATATAGAAACTAGATTTTAAATTTTTACCCTAAAAGTCACTGATTTTTATTTCTGGGAACTAGTAGATACCCTAAAAGCGGTTTTAAATCGAACAACTATTTACAAGAAATTCAATGTATCTTTTTCCAAAGACTTCAATTTGTTCAAATAATCTTCATTAAGTAGAATACGTTCAACAAAATACTGTCAGCATCGAAAGTGTTAAATGGTCCCTTTAACGTTTTTAAAGGACGACGAGAGCATATTGTTTTGAATCGGTTCGATTTTTAGGAGACATTTTGATTGAAATGTTTGTTTTGGACAAGTTTATTGAGCAGTAGATACATACAAGCTATAAACTTAAAATTATGTAATATTATTTTTAAGAAATATACATAAAACTATTTGAAATTTGATTACGTAATTCAAAGGGATGACTACCCTTAAAATTAAATCAAGCATTGCGGGTCCATCAGTATGTATATACATTACAGTGAGCGGTTTTTAAAACTTCTCGCGCCCAAAATCTATTTAAACTTTTAAACACAACCCCTGAAAAATGTTTGCTCCTGAAAGGGTTAAGAATAAATGAATAACTGACCTTATGGTTTAAAATTCGTATTTGTTCCAGTACTCTGCTTCAAAATGTTTTCTCACAGGTAGTACAAAACTTTCCATCCTGACTGGTTCTTCTCAGGTCCACCTTCAAACATATTAAAACATATAGGTAATACAGCAGTCACTGTTTATTGTACTGTCCATTGTTTGACATAGTAATAGACATCACAGAAGTCAAAACAGATAAGAACCACGCCCAAGTATAACACCAGCAGTCTAGTGGACAGTGGACACATTGAAATGTGCGAGTGTACAGTAGTGTACTCGTGTGTAAAAGTGTTTTTTTTTAAATATGTAACATAGTGTTTTTATTTTTATATGACAAAACTTAGATTAATAGAATATAAGTGTGATAAGCTCTTACAGTTGGGCGACTGTTTGAAGTGTAATTATGTAGCACTAACCTCTATCAATTCTGAAACACAACTAAGAAATGTCAATCATTTCATTTCTTAGTTGTGTTTCAGAACTGGTAGAGGTTAGTGCTACATAATTACATAATTTTTTGCGTGCGAGTGAAATTTAGTATCAAACCTGAAAGTTATCATTGTTCAATAAGTGTACTTTAATTAAGAGTACAGTGATCTGTATAAAATGGATTTTAATCATTCATTCATTAAAACAAAGTTTTTGATAGTGTGCAATAGGCCTACACTATATTAATTGATCACAACGGATTCACACAAGAAACATCACGATTTAACTTTAAAAGATACATTTTCAATTTTAAAGCACTTCGACAAACTACCAAAAACGAGTCGGCGTAATACACGGAAGTGAGGTGAAAAATTTTGCAGCCACTTTTGTGTAAAGAATCATGATGCTATTGAATCTGCCCAGAAAGGAAATGCGAATTTAAATTGTGAGGAAACATAACGGGAAAAGAGCCAGGTCGTAGTTTACAAATAAAATTGTGGTTTACAAATGTCCGTGAACAGGATGAGCGCGTAGATGGTCCGTTGAAGCGACAGACAGCCAACACACTATTGTGAGTACAGTAATAAAAATACCGCGCTATTTGGTAAGTAGCCTAGCAGTTTTTTTTACTACTGTCTTTATATTTTACAGTTTATGAAATATTTAGTTCTAACCATTTTAAAACATATGTGATGAAAACAATAATACTAGTAGGCCGACTAAAAATCATACATTTAGTGTAGAACATAGTCAATGTCAATGTTGTTTTAAAGAGTAGTTGCCTGTTCTACCGTTTTTACGTAATAATAAAATGATATTGATACTGTTATAGGTTATTGTTTTCAATTGGATATTGTTACAGTTTGGGTTTGGCCCGTTATGATCACAATAAGCGTTGAGTACTGCACTACACGCAAACAACATACATGTACACACCATATTTAACCCACAAAGGTAAGCTAAAATTTGCGCTACCGCTCATTTAGAGTTAAAAAAATATATATTTATTTTCTCAATGTTCTTTTTAAATTTTGATTCTTAGGGTTAAGAAGTACACTCGAAAAATACTCAACTACTTAATTTTAGGCCTAAACTTGTTTTCAATATTTTTAAAGAATTAAAAAAATTCAAACTAAACTTAGCAAAAAACAAAAACTGAATACATAAAAGCAATACTTGTTGTCGTCTAAAAAATAAAACAATTACGTAGGCCTACTGAACTAAAAATAACAAGAACTTATATAAAACTAAAACTTTGGAAAGAATATCAGTCAGTTATCAGTGAAAACAAACAAGGAACGTAGCTGAGTGAAACAGATGCGTCTATAGGTGCAAGCCGCGCTGAGGACACTTGCGACTCATTTACTCTGGTGACAGAACACAGACTGATAAGGCGTAAACAGACATTGCTTATATTTTTGATTTGGTCTAAACATACTCAAAGAACATGAAACTGCACTCTATTGGAAGTTTCATAAACTATGTAATTATCTAAGCATGTGTTTGAGTTTAAAGGCGCTTAGATATTGGATCGTGTCGCGTCTAAAGGCGCTAGTCACCCCTTAAAGGTTAAAAAATACTGTCTGTTAGTATTGTAAATAGATTTTAATTTTTAATTTATTTACTTATATGTATACTAGGGGAGACCCCTGCGTGCTCCGCACGCCAACCCCCAACGGAACCTTCTAAAAACGAATGTTATGTTTTATTTATACCGGTAATAAAGTTGTACGATTAATAATAACCTCAAACCAAGATGATAAATGTTCAAATCAAATTATTTCTTATATTTTATAACAGCAGTTATAATAATGGTTAAAAGAACCAGCAAGGCTCAGGTCTACACTTTAAAACCCTACTTAAAAGCTAGAAATACAAAAATAATTGCTCCAAATTTTGAAATCAGCTGTTAATGGAAATATTGGAATAAACAGCAGCTATATTATCTGTTATTTTATTCAATTGGTTGCTATGGTAATAAATGTAAATACATGTGTTGGTTTATTATTCTAGGAATAACCTAAGAATTTCTTCCAACTAAATTTACAAATATTGAAATAAAAAAGGTTTTTATTGAAATGAATTATAGCCTATGTTACTCAGAAAAAGTGTAGCTTTTTATTCGTAAAACTATTTTTTCAATCGGTTCAGTAGTGCCAGAGATTACCCCCTACATACAAAAAAAAAAAACAAAAAAAAAACTTTACCTCCTTATGATATTAGTATAAATGTATGAAAAGTTAATAGAATAGCCATACAACCTTCCAAAAATCATACTTATAAGGTTTCTCTACTATGAGTGTGTTAACGTGTATCTTTTATAGGTTAATAAGTAGCAGATTTTATTTAAAAATATAATTTACATTAACTGTCATACTATTTTACAGAACAGCTGTTTTATGTTTTTAATTTATTTATTTGATACCAAATGTAAACAAAGCAGACGTTTTTAAATTTTCATGTATTTCTTACGGGGATTTTTCGTTTTTCGTGGACCTCACAAACCCCTTAGTTTTTAATTTTAGAAAAAACTTATATTTTTCCCTCGTTCCTTGAATCGACACCTTTAATTTCATACCTCTCCCATCATCTTCCGATTTACCAAATTCCCACAATTTTGAATCTAAAATTTTGCTTACAGAATTATATATAAGGATTGTTTAAGCTTATTCTAAGTTTGTCAAACTCACTTAAAATTCCATTTAAATATTCCACAAAACCAATTTAACAATCATTTATACTACAAGGATGAGACAAACTTAAAGCGGACTTTTGTTTCTCAGACAATCCCGCCTGGGCTGGAGTGTGACGTTGAAGCGGGGGACTTGCTCAGTACAGCTGTAAGTGAGCAAGAAGTTTCTTTGACGAAGGAATACGTTAAGCCACCTGAAATTTTGACTCAGTTGAATGCACAGTTTTTGGACGCTACACTGTATAAATAGCCCAAAAATTTGATTGGGCCGACAAGTTTAAATGTGGAAAATTAAAGTCAATATCGAACGCATAAGTCTTACAGATAAAAACATAAATGCAGTTTGAAACCTTGTCGAAGGGGATTGTCACTGAAGAAATTGCTTCAGAGGTGGGTCTCACCCATGGGAGTACTCATGCTATCTTAAAGAGCATCTTGGCTTCAAAAAAGTCTTTGCCCAATAGGTTCGAAGGTTACAGACAGGAAATCAAAAAGAGGTCAGATTGCAAATCTTGAAGACTCTCCCTACGCCACACTTATTAAGTGCTAGGAGGGGAAAGATCTAAAAACAATGAAGATGTGATCGTACGCGCTATGGGTTGACTCGACCTCGAATTTTTTTGAAGAAAAAATCCACAATCTTCCAAAATGCTGGGGAAAATGCAGGAGACTCGTTGAGGAAACTTAAATCTTTTGTTCGCATTTCTTCGTAATCAATCAACGTATATAAAAAATTCCGATTTATATTTTACTCACCCTCGTGAATTAGAAATAGGCTGTATCACATTTTTTAAACCGAACACACGTACATTATGATGAAGAATGAAATTTGCTATAATCTGGAGTCCTTCGAATATGTAAGGTAAGCTTTTATAACTCACAATGTGGCCATTTGTTAAATTTCCTGTCTGCCACTAATACGTTGATCTATTACGGCTGAGTTGCTAACTTTTGTATACAAAAATGCTCTACTTCGGTTGTATCACACAAAACCTGTCAATACGGTAATGTTACTGGAATGTATAGGCTAAACAAAAAAGATATATTTTATATTTAAATAGCATTGTATAAAAAAGGATCGTAATAAACACTGAAAAGGGGCTAATATCAATCGTAATAAACAACAGTAATAGGGCACTTTCATACAGTTTGAATTTCCCAGTAAATATGGCAGCAGGAAATGTATCATTGAACATAATATGTAACTCATGCTTTATTCTACTTCCTACAAAAGTTTCAGCTTTACAGTTGAATATTTATTGTTTCAAGAGAAGAAATTCCAAATTTGACCAAAAAAGTAAATTTTTGCACTTGCAATTAAATGAAGTAAGTTGTGACTATGATATTTCTTACTAAATGTGTTATTATTATAAAGAAACAAATACTTTTAAGAACCTGTGTGCAAAATTACAATATCCAATTCTAACCAATAACAGAACTACAAGGTGATTTTTAAATTAAGTAGGCTACCATAGGGGCACTTTCATACACAAAATGTGGGGCAGTTTTATACAGTGAGGCACATTAACTTAATTTATTTTAAATAGGCATAGATTTATTTAATTTTTCAGAGGTTAAATGAGGATGAATGAAATGAGCTAAATATATTCTCGTATGAATAACTAACTTTTATGTTCATATTTGTTTAAGTGGATTTAAATAAGCAGTCTAGCCTTTCTGTAGATTTGTAATTTATCATTAGGGCCTTGGACCACTATTAAATTTATTGTATATAGCCTACTTAACATATAGAATTTTAGTTTGATTATTTTAGGTTATAATATTCTCATTTATCCAAGCATATGCCTTTGTTTTATCCTAGTTGTAGTAGGCCTAACAGAATTGACATTCCAATGTTTCGGTACCGGTAAGCTATTCCTAATTTATTCAGTAAATAGTCCAAACTTATGTTAAGAAGACCACCAGACATGCCTAACTCAAATCAGCCCGAGAAGCGTTTCTCTTCTGTGTCATCTACAACTGGCAAATCATCTAAGCTTAACTTGCCGAAAATGGTTCTAAACCTAGACCAATCCTATAGAACTCCCAAAATATGTATGCATTATAGTTATGATCCTCATACATCTAACACTAAACGGTTTCCTGGTGAGAAAAATTGAAAATTTAAAGAATAAGCCTACACCAGAAAGTGTTGGACGTTTTCCCAAAGTTGATCCTAGAGTTATAAACGTGAATTCGAGAGAAAAAGGAAAGTCGCGTATTCTTACCGATACACCTGAAAAAGATAGGCTTTTAATGTTACAGTAAGATTTGAAGCACAAAATAAAACAAGAAAAAAAGTTTCAAAAGTAAAAGGGAAAATCTATTTAAGCCTATTAAGTAAAAAAGACAATTGTTGCTTAATGTTAGAATTGTTGAAGATGATTCTACTTCTATCGATGAAGAACAAAACGATAACGAGTGTAAACTAGAACTGATGGATAGACCTCCATCTCCTAAAAATTTAGGGATTAATGAGTTTGTTATGGTTGGATTTAATATTAAAAAAATATTTTGTTGGTCAAATCAATGAAAAAATTTGGTTTCTCGGAATTTAAAATTAATTTTTTTCGCACCCAAGATAGACATAAATTTTTGTTCCCACCAAGCAAAGACACAAGTGATGTTATATTGGAAGATACAGTTGCAAAATTGCCACAACCGACAATTATCTGTGGAACTAAGAGAGCTCTGGGTGGATTAGTATTTCCTGTAGATTTATCAAACTACAATCTGGGCTAAATATGAACTCTCATAAGCAATGAATTTATAACCAATAATAACAAATGTTTTTAAGTAACATTCTTTAATACTTTTATAATGTAACACTTATATAAGCAATAAAGTTATTATGATTTAAAGGTAATATCTGTAGTGTTTTATTTGTTGTATGAAAGTGCCCCGCTCCTGTATGAAACTACCCCAACATGAGGCACTTTCATACAAAATGCAGAGCTTCACAGTTTAATTAATTTAAAATAATAGTTTTTCTTTTCTTTGAAAAATATAGCAATAGTCTATAGCCAACTAAATACTGAATCAAATTCTAAATTTTGAAGAAATTTCCTTTATAAATAAAAATTATAAAAAATATTTTGAGTGTGCATGTTGATTTTGTATGAAAGTGCCCAACTCTCCCCTATAGAGTAGTGTTGCCAACCTAAGCACATTCTACTACTGAATTTTGGTAAACATACTGTTGATTAAAGACTGTAACTTAGAACTTCAGGTTATTTTTTTTAATGCTTCTATTTTTGTTATACAAAATAACTTAATTGATGTTAGGCTACCAACTTATGTGTTTACAATGTGGAAACATACTGTGACTAGTGGAGACTAAGTTCACTTCAGACTTTGGGCCCTTGTTATTCACATCAGAGATAGGCTAATTCAATATTGATTATCCATAGTTTGTAGTTTTGATGTAAAGTACAGTAAACATTAAGGATTTATGTAGGCCTAGGCCTAGAATTTTACAAAGTGAAAATTGTGTATTTTATTAAATGTTGTTACGTTGTAGGAATGGCGGAGTTCGGCAATCATGTTATTTATGTTTTCATGTGCAGTCTGATGTCATTGAAAATATACGTCTAGTATTTCTTAAGTTAAATAGGAAGTCAATTGAGTTTAAGTATTTAATTTTCTGTTTATAATTAAGGTAATTGTTTACTATTACTTTGTCAGAAGCAAATTTTGTAAAACATTAAATTTTGTAAATTATATTTTCTGTTTTCATTTATTGAAGATGTTTAGAAATATAATTGAACATTACAATTACAAGCATTTTCTTGTGTATACATTAGCATTTCTGCCGCAGTATGGGGAGGGTTTGTTGTAATGTAAATTTTTGCTGACTGTAGATAAGTTAGTTTAGGTTGCAGTCCAGCTCCGATAAAAGCTCTTCTATCGGAGCTGGACTGCAACCTAAACTAACTAAAATTCTAAAATTTTGCCGCTAACTTATATTTATTTGAACTTATATTTATTCGTTCTAACATTGTGTACAAAAATAATAATAAAGGATTAAGTCAAAATTAGTTGGGCCTACTGCCCTAATTTAAAGGCCTAACTTACTAGACTATCACAATTTCTATTTCTTTATAGAATAACCTTAACCCTTACGGTTTGGAGGAATATCTTAGTGAATTAAAATGGTGATCTACTTTTAGAACTAGGCCTATTATCCTAGCCTATATCATGTAGGTAATAGGCTATAATTTAGGCAGAGGGGCGTAAGTTTACTATTCGACTCTATTCTAATATTTTTGCAGACAACGACGTTGTTTTACATTCTACTGTTAAATGTTGAATAAAGGGAAACATACTGTGACTAAATATTATACGTTAGAACCTTTTAGGTTTTTTTTATAATTATTATTCTTGCATTTCTGTTGCCATAGGTTAGCCTAGGGTTGAATAGTAAACTTGCGCCGGCCGAGGCCCTAACGACTAAATTAGATAATTAGTCTATGTAGATTTAATTGATTGTAATTCAGGCTTACGGCTAATATTCAACTTCAAAAGGATTAAGTCAAGCAGAATTATTTTAATAGCCAACAATAATATAAATAATGTATTTATTAATAACAACCAGAAGGGTGTAAGCCATATAAGTTAAGGTTATAAATATAGGCCTATACAAATTCAAATTTTAACAATCATTGTAATTCTTCTTACCATAATAGTCAGCTTTAAAAAAAGATTGGGAAAGGTTTCAACTAGCTGTGCATAGGCCTAGATTAGCTATTAGGCCTAGGTCTAAAATAAACATTTATACACTTCAGACAAAAACAATATTAAATCCACTATTACTAAAATTTACTTACAGGGAATATTTTCTGTTCATGAGGTTAGTATTGTTATAAATAATAACTTTTATGTTGTTGATTTCGCAAATTATATCAAAATAAAATTGTTTTGTTTGTAGACTGTGCATAAAATCTCAACTGTCAAATCGTACATAAACCACAATTTATTCCACTTTGTTTTTTCTGGCACAACAAAAATTTGTTTGACCTATCAATGGCAACAATCAGATGTTACAATTACACACTTTTATGCAAAAAGTCACTTACCATGGACAGAAACTTCCAATAATTACGTTAGGCACAAAAAACATAATGACAATTGGAAGCCATTTTATTCGAACTTTCCTTTTTCATAATGGTCAAATGGTGGGGATATGCTTCACACGAAGAGGAAATAAACCCATTTATTGAGTAATAGTCCATAAATATCATAACGATTAAAGAAACTATGATAATTATTGCACCATTTAAACGTTAGTATATTATGTTAATGACACTTTTTTATAAAATAATCTAGACAATTTAAGAGATTTTTACAAAACAGCAAAACAATACCGTCAAGTTTATCAACCTGTTGTATGATTCACATCACATTCAATTAAAGTTGCCAGATGATGATGAAATAACATCTGGGAATAAAACAGCTGTTAATTTGGTTGTATCACAAAGGCCATTCTACATTAAAAAAATATATAATTACTGTATATTTATAATAAATTAAAAATAATTACTAACTTTGAAAATAATGATATATGAAGTTAGTATCAGTTGTATATCCGTTTTATTTAAATATTTGCAATATATAACATAACTATAACACGAGCAATCTTTAACTTTTAATGTGGACCGAGGACGAAACTTATTTTTTTTTAAACAAAAATGATTAAATTTTCTCCATATAAAGAGTAGGTATATTGTCCGACATGCTAGTCAAATAAATATAATTCTCAAGAAGTTGTGATGTGTAGGAGTGGTTAACCTATGGGCACCATTGAAATGCTCACAAATACCAGTACTGTGTACTTTTTAATAAACTTACAGCATCTATGAACGATTTAAAAGTGGCGGGTTTTCGTCTGGTATTTAAATATTTTAAAACTGTTAGAAAATGATATTTCTTCTACTTTTCTGAAAAATAAATAAACTAAGTATAAAAAAACAAAACTGTATAACATTGTTATGAAAAATGAGGTGTAGAAAAGTCTGAATCGACAGAAATAATATTTAATAGAATAATTAGGTAATGCCATAATTTTGTATAATAAATTCAATGTCTGCCACAATTAATGTTATATAAGTTTATCAATCGAAACATACAATTTCAGTAAAGGATTTTTTTTAGAATTATTTTAACAAAAGCTCTTGCTCTCTCAACTTTCTTATGTAGTGTAGGTCAATATAAATTTTTCGCATAAAACTTTAAAAAATGAAACAAAAGAAAATATTGAAAGTACAGCACACTTCAAATAAAATTAACACAGTTTTTGCGTGTGTGTGTAGCAGAAGGGCTGATACAGAACTTCATTATGGTGTCGGTTGTGGATTAGCAATGTTGTTTGACCTAAACTGTCTGCAGTTCTGGGGTTCATGTGAATCAAAAATATTATACTGCAACGTATTATAATGTAAACAGAAGTGGTTAATTTCACTGGTTCTTGAACAAACTATATGGATTCTACCATTACAGATTGATAAGTCAGGTAAAAAAGAATGAGGAAATATAAATCCATTACATTTCTGGATACTGCAATGTTTTAATCCGGTATTGCCAATATACAAATTTAGTACTGTTTTCACAGTTATTGAACTAAACGACTTCTATTTATTTTGTCCACATGAAAAATGTGAATTTTGTGTCTTAATAAAACATTATTCAAGAAATTCAAACAAAATAAATTCTCATTTGTCAAAGAAATATCTTCCTTTTATCACAACAACACCCTGCACATTCTTCTGCCAAGGTAGTAAAGTTAGGCTCTCTGCTCACGGGGCAAGAAGGAATCGAAGCAAGAGGGACTCAAACTCAAAGGGATTCCTCCTCCACTCTACTTCCTATATGTAAGTGAATGGGGATCCCCCAACGAGGGGTTTTGCTGTTGAAGCGAGAGAGACTCGAACTGTTGAGAACGGGAAAAATCGAGCGTGACGCTTGAAACGATGAGTTTTATCTTGTTGACCATGGAGGCCCAATGTAAAATTTGTGGGAAAAGTTGAAAAACACTCTTAGCCCAGTCGGTGTAAGTTACAACTACCAGTAATTTGCAATACGGCTGATTTTTTTTATAAGTACGGGTACCTTAAAGTATGTAGATTAATATACAAAAAAGTTTACCAGTCTATTAATTTCCCAAAGTCGAAAAAAAATCGATTAACATTTTTTTTCGATTATCCTTAATATTTTGAGCTGGGATGAAGATAGAGAAAAATAAAAAATACCACCGTGTAGGGGAAGTATTTTTCAATAAAAAAGGTCATATGTATTTCTTTCCTCTGAGCAATGGTTTGTCTGGAAAAAATTTGATAATGCAGGTATGTATTTTGCAGCAGGGGAAATCACTAGGTATAAGATGAAATCTCATTCATATATGAAGCATTGGCTCATAAATTGGCCGAATTTTAATATATCGAATTGAAACTTTACATAGGAGTTAAAATATGCATTTTAAACATTTATGCTGAGTCTCAGCTTGTTATCTTGAAAATGACCCGATTTAGAGCCACTTGACTTATCAATGGGTTTCTCGATTTTAGGAGTACCGGACCCACTCTTTTCATCTGCCGGTCGGTACCAATAAAACATAATATCTTCCTCATCATAAATTGCTCATTTTAAAAACTTTTGAAGAAGAAAGTCTTATACCTTCTTGGTTCGTGGGTGCTAATTATCTGCAAGAAAAATCGCCCCGTAAGCGGAGGACTTATCGCTTAAGACGCTCAACGCACCCAGTTGGAGTCTCTCTCGCTTCGATTCTCTCTCGCCCCGCGATCGAATGACCTAACAATCCAAAGTACTGCCCTAATCAGCAAATTCACACCATGTCTGGCTTTGAGGGATTTCTTTTCTTTCCCAATAAGAAGAAATGGCTTCGAGAGGAAAAGGTTTAAGCCGAATTCGGATGTAAATAAAGGAACAAGCGCTTATTGTCAAGGCCTTAAACAACGTTATTATAATATTAATATGTAAAAAGGCTGGAGAACAGCCTGACTAAATTTATTACTATTCAAATAATTCGACCACGCAGCTGGACCGCTGACGTGAGTTGAGCAAATATAAAAAATTAAGTTTATATGCCTGTTTTAGGGTTTCAACCAACAATTTGGGAAATAGGTCTACTCACGAAGGCGTTGAACAGCTGTCTGTGTGTACGCAACATATTAGTAGAATTTGTTTGCGCCTAGTGGCCTCGCGAGTTTGCACCACTTGGCTTCGAACCGGGTACTTTTATGGTATTTTACGTTTTGATAGATTTTGGGGGAACCAAGCGAGCTATAAGGTCTTGTAAAAAAACAAAATGTGCAGAATAACATCTTACATTTATATTTTTATAAGAAATTCCAAAAAATTTTATTCTCAGATTAAAATCTCAAAAAATAGTTACTTTCGATCAAAAAACGTGCTTCCGGTTGTTGGATTTTTTGGCTAACGAACTCGTCTGAGCGACGTAGACAACCAACAAGTGTACCAAATTTGGACCAAATCGGGATTAATACGGCCGCTAGAGTGCGAACACATATATACATATGATTTTTAATGGCACCCCTAAACGTCTTCTGGGGACCATGATCGGTGCTCATTTGCTACTCCCGACCTTGGGTCTTACCATAAGAGCCACTGCAATAGCTATTTTTCCTATGGAAATTCGCTAAAAAGACTGTAGGGCAATAAATCACAATTCACTTTTAATTTTTACCCGAGTTAATAATCACTCACGAAAGCTTTGGGGGAAAAATCAAACACACAGTTTCTTATCACATCAAATATATTTTTATTCTTCAATAACAAGAGTGATGTATGCACTCAATTTACCACAGGCAAGTTACAAAAATAGGTGGAATAACAATGAGATAGTCTAAGCCAAAACTGAAACATTATTGAAAGAACATTAGATTGTAACTTAAAACAAATTTCAAATACATTTTTCTGTACTTATTGTTGCAATTTATGCAGCACAAAAATCTAGTACTGCAGGTCTACATATATATATTAGTAGAACATTAGAATTTCCTTTTTTAATCGATAACAATTCTTCATATAAATAGTTAAAAGAGCTTATTTTAATAGGCCTGTTATTTCAGCAATGCAAATCGTAAATGGATTTTCACACATAATTTTGCTTCGGTCACAAAATGCTTCTCAATTCTAACAATTTTTAATAAA